>JAQYXR010000451.1:50507-87441 GCA_030545055.2 Neoaliturus tenellus | reverse complement strand
AAGTTAAGCTGGAGGGATCAGATATTCCGTATGGCGGACAAGGGCCGCTAAGGTAGTTACTCACCTTAGTAGGCTGATGGCCAATGTCGGGGGTCCCCGATCCAGCAGAAGACGTCTGTTCATGTCCGCGGTCCAGTCCGTGCTCCTTTACGGGGCAGAGGTGTGGGCAGGCGCTCTAGATAAGGAGTGCTACAGGTTGCGACTCGCCCGGGTTCAGCGTCAAGCTGCGCTCCGGGTGTGTTCCGCCTACCGGACAGTGTCCGAGCCTGCCGTCCTGGTGGTCGCCGGAGTCATCCCTGTCAAGCTCTTGGCAGGGGAGAGGAAAGCGATTTATCAGAGACGTGGCGAGATCGGCAAGGACACGGCAAGAACAGAATTGCTCTCCCGAACCTTCCAGCAGTGGCAACACAGCTGGGAGCACGACACCCGAGGACGATGGACTGCGCGACTTATCAAGCAGGTCCAACCATGGGTGGAACGGCGGCATGGGGAGGTGGACTACTACCTGACCCAATTTTTGACAGGTCACGGCTATTTTCGATCGTACCTGAACCGGATGGGAAAGACCGGTTCACCGGACTGCATTTATTGCCCGGGTGTTCCCGACGATGCGGAACACACATTCTTTCGCTGTCCCCGGTGGGAAGGGCCCCGCCTGGAGGCCACACAAATATTTGGTGCATTTTCGGTGGAATCGGTCTGCCAAAAGATTTTGGAGGATGAGGGCAACTGGGACTGTTTGTCACAGTTCGTCCGGGCATCCTCCTGGAAAAGAAAACCGATCTGGACCGCGAAGTGGCCCAGATCCCTTGATAGAGCGGCTGGATAAGGAGCGAGCCCGACGGGTGTAAGCCAAATTTAGGCCTAGCCTGACGTAATGTGATAAACAATTCCAGGTTAGATTCCTGAGTAGAGGAGGTTTTTTAGTGGGTAAACCCGTTTTTTAGGGGAGCCCCACACTACAGGCCGGCCACCTGTGTGCGTAATGCATTTTCCCGCCTCTCCCTCAAAAAAAAAAAAAAAAAAAAAAAAAAAAATTGTTAATTATAATTTTTTACTATCATATCTCATGACAGTTTTACATATTAAATACTTAGATACTTACTTAAGATACTTTAGGTACTTTATTTGAAACACCGACGCACTCTGTGGTGCGTATTTTAAGGTGAGTATGACTGAAGGGGTGAGTGTGATGATTGTAATGGATCAGATGAGGTGTAGCTTTGTTACTGACAAATATCAGCTGTTTCATTTGTCAGGATCCTTAATTAATAGCCCAATGACCAAAGTCAGCTGGGTCCAGTATCGAACCATCAAAAAGCACTAACTTTTCTCAGGATCGAACTGTCAACCTTCAGATTCAAATGCGAGCTCTTTAACCACTCAGCTACCCAGCCAATTATATATATTTTTAGTACGTTTGTATTTTTGTACGATATTGCAAAGTTATTGTATTGATTCAATATTTTTAATTAATATTCTTTAAAAAATATTTAGCCTTTTGTAACAGTGATATTTTGTTAAAATATCTCCAAAAGCCTTTAGCCATTTTAGTTCTTAATTTTTAGCTTGATAGGCGTTACTTAAAAATATTTTATGAAAATAAGTTCTTTTTAATTACTATTTTCAAACTTTAATGTGTTCTAAAAAAAAAAAAAAACTCCCTTGTTTTATTTTCACAAGGCGGGACTGATCAGTTAAAATGTTTTTCAAATTTCAGAAAAAATTCACAATTCAAGAAATTGAAATTGTTCATATTTTTTTTAAGTTGTTGAAGAAATCCATAGACAAATGACACTCCCAAAAATATATCACAGTATGCTAATTGTATAATCAGAAAGAATACGTTTTTATGATCCATGTAAAATTTGAATAACAGGCTGCTTGGATCTAGACGGCAATGAAAATCTATAAACTGTCTAAAAATTATAAATAGTTGTTTCGGTTCCTTATGGCGATAGAATTGTCTATTCAATATAAGTACTAATAATGGAATCAAACCACTAGAATGATAACAGTTGGAGAGTAATATAATGCTTGTCTCAGTGTAAGAGTACCCTAACTGCCAATAACCACCAGGGGAAGCGCAACGTCGGGGCAATGTGTCTGTTATCGCTACATTGCTTGTGAGTTCTCCAAGTAAATAAATAAATTATGAATGGTTATTGCTTTGGATGATAAATGTGCTCCACATAAACCGTTAATATTTATACTGTGGGAAATTTGATTTAAAATTGAGGTGAAAAACTTATAATTTTAAGTTGAAATTTTCTTGAGTCTAATATATTTTAAGAAAACTGTCTTAACTCATTATCTGGAGGTAATCAAAAGTAATATTTATACGTTGCAACTTACTTTTTGTTTTATATCTTTCACAAATCCATTTTTTTTTAAATTATTTATAACTAGTGGCTCATAGGGGCAAAAGCCCCTAGTTATAAAATTAAAATGGCAAGAACCATAGCGGATTACCAGTTCTCCATACGAAAGTTTCCAGAAAATTTTAATTTAAATAATATTTTAACAATACCGTTTGAACAGACCATTCGCCCCCAAAGCACTCTTTACAATCCTGTACTATTAGGCCACCCTTTTTGGTAATTGCTTAATTTTGTCTGTTGTTAAACTTATATCGATCTATGAAAAATAAATTTTGAAATAAATCATAATTCCTTTGAGCTATGACGGCTTGTTATATACCATAGAAAAGCGGCAATGAGAAAAAACATGAGGGATGTTCAGTACCCATTTAAAACGCATGTTTTAATTTACACAAAACAGACGTTTTTTCGAATCCCATGCTATTCTTATGGAGGACGGTTTACGTGATTTCTCATTTCCTGTATAATCCTGCAAATTCCTGTATAAGAAGTAGATAATCTTCACTCAATGTCAATATTCGTCCCTTTTAATCAAAACACTTTATTTCGTGTAAACAAAATTAGACTTTTTTAAAGGAGAACCTTCGGTCTGGTATTTTTTCCTAGTATGTAGGACAAACGTTTTTGATTTTAACTCTCTCCTAGACCTATAATTCTGCAATCTATGAAATTACCAAAAGGTTTCTGGGCAAATTCAGCTAACAGAATACCAACACGTCGTTGACTGATACACTTCAAGTTTTAATTAACTCAGTTTGGTCATTTGACACTTCTTGTCTGTCCAAAACACGTTTTAATGTAAAATAAAGTAGGCGTTTCTCAAACCTTAATTCATCGCCCATTGCACCCCTATCACAATCAGAATATTTTTTATGATTGGCATACACGCTCGCTAAGAAAAAAGTAAATTTTATAGTTTTTTAACAGCAGTCAATTTGTAATTGTTTGAAAGGTTGTAACGCTCCAAAGAGAATTTTTAGTCACTCCAAGCCACAAAACGTCTTATTATAGTATTACCATTTTAGGTATATTTTTTGTCAATTGATTATTAGTAGTTCTTCACTCAATTTTATCACCTGTCTTTCGTTTTAAAATCAAACCATAACACATGTTTCAATGTACACAAAGCAGACGTTTTTCGAATCCCCATGCTATTCTTAAGGAGGACGTTTTACGTGATTTCTTGTTTCCTGTTAACACTATGGACACGCCGATAGTATTCCCTCGTGCACGAGACCGAGGCCTTTAATTTGAGACCCCTTCCATCTTTCTGCAATTTGTACAACGCTCACAATTTTGCTCAAGAAATTCGGCTTACAGAATTATATATATATAGATTTAAACAGAATATCAATGGAATAAGCCTTAAACGTTTCATTTTAAATGTGTTTTTATGTTTTGATAAAAAACCTGGCTCCAGTTCAAAATGTTTTGGAAGAACTGTGAGATATATTTTACTCAGTACAAGAGCAAGCAAATACGAGGCCTAATTGCCAAGTGCCGTTAAACCTGGCTGACTGGACGATTTCAATGAGCTTACAATGCCATTGGAACATTGCTAGGTGAGTACAAATTATTCTTAAAATTACCTGAGGTTTTGTTAAAATTTATTGCATTTATTGAAAAACTAACCCCATATGATTCAAAACCTGTTTCTTTGTTATTTAACTGATACTGATAGGTCATAAGGCGTTTTATCTTCTAATGAAAGACTATCTCTTTTATATTTTAAAACTTAGTAATATGTGAAATGTAATTTTTTTTGCTAATAGAACCTTGTGCTTTCAAATTTTGAGAGAAAGAGGATTAAAGTATATCAGTATGCACAACTCTTTCAATGTTAATAATTTTATAAGCGTAATTACTGATTGTGTGTTAATTAGTATTTTATGAATAATTGCACATTAAAAAATTTACAAAAATGAAACTCACCAAGGGGTAAGGTCTATTTTTTCTATATATTAAAAAAAAAAAATATATGGAAAATATATTAAAAATTTACAGACTGCATTCTTATTAGTAGTAACTCTTACTAGTCATTAGTACTAAGAGTACTGCTGAGGACTAGAAAGGTCAGAGAACATATCGCTTTAACTTCTTATCAATCTACAATTGTTTTTTTAATTTATTGTTCATCGCTAGTTATTTATTTGTTCATGGTGGTTTTTACTGTTACAAAAGTCCAGGGAAAACTTCTGTAAGTAATATGGATAGATCCTTCGCTTGACTATTTACAATACTGGTAAAGCTCCCATACAACATACAAAAAATTCTACTTATTATTTAGAAAATTTGAAAACTTTTCTTTATTTCGTTATATTCTAAAGGTGAAAGGGTAAAAAATTACTTTCTTCACCCTCCCTTTTCTTAGTTAACATTAGATATTCAGTTGTAAATAAACTTTTCCAAAGAAAGATTGGAAAGAAGTAAAATCATAAGATCATAAGTAAGAAAGTAAAATCATAAGAAAGTTCAAGTCGTCATGAGGTTTTACTGATTATCGTAACCTTCAGCCATTATCGCACAAGAGGTTAGGGAGTTGAGGCTCGGAGCCAATTTGGTTACTGGTCCCTAACATCTCCCACTCATAAATTTGTTTCCCCTTGTTTGTGTTTGGTGCCAAACTTTTGAATCGATACATTTGTCCATTAACTAAAAGATTCCCAAACGCGTGACAGATCCAATGTCTGTTATTAAAGGTGGCTATAAAAAAGGCGTGTTGTTTGATTTCTTTGACAAAACTTGCTGAAATACTACCTATCGTGATGTCAAAAATGATAAATAGAATCATAAACTTTATCAAGGGGTCATTGAGAGGGGTCATTTTAAGTTCTTTTTTTCAGGAAGTGTTCATTGCAACTTGAATTTGGGGTTTGCACGTAATTGAAGGTACTAATTTCTTCATGTTATAGTTTATGAAACAGAAGAGGATCGGTTATTTACATTAATTATTGTATTATACTACTTCAAAATGTGGTTGTATGGGAATAGTAAGGTCAGTATATTATTTAGAGGGAACAAGCACAAATGTGAAACCTTACCTTGAAAATAAAACGTTTACTTGAGCAGGGGAGAACGGTTATTGCTTGGCGCGAAAGGTTGGATAGCCCCCGTGCATATTGAATAAAATAAAAGTTGGTAATGTATCTGATGACAAAATTCTAAAAAGTACAACCGATAGTGCCAAGTTCATTTAAACAATTATCCACACCGCGGAGTGGGTAAGAATTTCGGGCATTTTCCGGAATCGGTAAAAGAGTGTAACATGTAGATACATTTATATGAAATTATGAGATAAAAACTTAATAATGTTTTCACCTACTCTAAAATACTTCTACTTAGGCAGGAAAAACAAATGTATATATATTTATTTATTCATATTTAACACTTCATTTATTAATATATTATTTATTCATATTTCAACATATGCATATTTTTGGCACAATTGAATATAAACTTATGAAATTTATCCATTCAGGTTTGTTTTCATGCTTTTTTAAATATTTTTCCAAATCAGGCCCTCAATTAACCAAAAGGTTCCTTTCGGAACCTAATAACATCTTTTCATGACTAAATTATATAAAATGGTTGACATATGGTTTTTTTTTAAAGTCATTATCAATCTACAGTTTGACCTGAATTTTAACAATAATACAAAAATGATTTAATGAATTATCATGCTAATAGTATTATTATTAATTCAAAAGCCGAGATGATGTTGTTTAAATCTGCATACGTATTCCAAACTATATTAATGAGCATTTGTATCGTATAAATAATAAAATTATCTTAAAATAGAATTATATAAACAGTTTTAGGTTTCACTAACCATGTTTTTAACAATTCTTTAATTTAAATAAGTTTTTACATTATACGAAGTCAAATTTATACGTGTGATGGTAGTAGTTACATGGAATAATGATATATGTATAAAATATATTTATAGTTTGTCAAGCACACTTGATGTCATTAAAAACTAAGTAATAATTTGGTTTTTAAAAGATAATTGTCGACATTACAGCTTTAATGTTTAACTCACTGGAAAAGAAAAGATTAAAATGATCACTCCAATATGCTAAAATCTTTATGTAATATATACTGGGAGTGCTGCTTCAACCTTAACAAACTTTTCCAAGCTATTCAGCAAGCCAAAGTAAACAAATTCACATAAACATATGTCTTATAATAATTCTTTAAGCATTTTCGTTGACAAATTAAATTGCCTAAACAAGTATAACAAGGTTGTAAAGATCTAACAACACATAACTGAGTTATTGCTAAGTTTCTTAAAAAAAAAGATTTTGCATTATAATTAATGCAAATTTAGTTTTTTTTAATAGAAACATTGCAATAACTCCGTTATTTGTTGACAGATCTTCACAAACTTTGTATCATTTTTTGGGTGATTTAATTTTTTTAAATTATATGTGCCTTGTAAAATGTTGATAAAGTTTATCATTTTGAGATATTTAAGTATAAAAGTATGAAACTATCACCATTTTAAAAATAAACATGGAAATTTTTTTTTAATAAAAAAATTTCTAAAATGAGCATTGGTGTGATGAAGGTACATATCAAATGTGAACCCTCATTTATTTACAAACCCATTCTGTAAATAAAAATTATTAAATGTAAATATCTAAATAACGGCTAGCAGTTTAACAAAGCACTTTAAAACATACGTTTATGAGAACCTTTTGTTTATTTTGGCTAGCTGCTAATCTGAAAACGAATATTAAGGTTGAAGCTGGAAAAGCTGTATTAAGTTTTAGCTGTGAACTAATTTATTTTTTAAATTAGATTTTCAATGAATTAGAGTTTTGCCGAAATAATTTTTCACAGAAAATTTCTGGAAAGAAATCTCCTGATAACAATTTGAATATTTTTTCATATTCACTGAAGCTGTAAACTCCAGCACATCTGACTAAATCACAAGTTCTACAGCAGACCTGAAAATTCAGTAACTGCGCCATGCCGGTTCTCAGCGTTCCCTGGGTAGTAGTTACTTGTGACTGAGTTTATATTGCTATCTTGAGTGTTTCCTGTAAAGTTAATGCTCAATACAATATTTATGCTAAACACCTCTTACATCTGTTTTATTTATCTTACTTTGGTTGAATGAGGATAAATTTTAAGGTTTTTTTTACTTTTTGGGAGTTTATAGTAGCGAAATTTATTCTAAAAGGTGTTTAATGAAGATATGAAATTAAAAATTAATATATAAGGAATTTGTGTTGTGTACAAGATAGTTAATTTGTAAAACTACAATTAACATGTACAAGGAGAATGACTAGGATAGAATTAATAAAAAGTTCGCATTTATTTTGTCAAACCAACTAACAAAAATAAGGTATGTTCTGTAGTAGCATATATCTAACTCGCCTATGGAGAAATAGACAACTTCTTCATATTATCCTTAATATTATTATTAATATTATCATGCCTCAGATTGCATCTTAAACACGAAGTATTATCGGTCGTTGTAAATATGTTACACTGGTCTTGTAACACCATCGAATATATGATTTTGAAACCAAAATTATCCAGAGGTATCCACTGAATCGCCCGGATTGTTTTACGCACTCGAGTCGCCGGAGTATACTACGGGCAATCACCAATCTGTGTGCGGCGCCACACTCGGACCCCATCACATATTAGGGGAGACAAACAACGCGGACTGAGGGGGCCGTGATCCCTGTAATGGGGACTGGCGTATAGATGCTGTTGGAGAAAGATAACTAATTCTCGGTAAACGATTAAATACGCAATTGGATCACATGAAACTGTTAAGACACTAAAAATAACTGTATTGTACTTAATTTTCCTGACTAATACATATTAAATAATTTATAAAGGTAATTACAAATATAGCAAGATTTAGCTTTAGCTGTGAAATATTTCCTTGTGAAGCAAAGTATCTAAAATTGTATCATTATCTAAAACAAACATTGTTTGCATGGAAAATGTGTTTCGTCATTGGATATTGTTTTACCGTGGGGTTTTTGGCCATGAGGCTATTAGAGCTCAAAATATTTCTTAAACATGACATACGTAACGACGGCATCCTCTTCTAGCTGGATTATTGTGGAGTGAGTTACGGTGGATAAATTCCTTCCAGGGATTGAGTTACGGAAGATAAATCATGGATTACTGTCTGGTCCAACCCAACATTGCACTTTGCATGAAAGTAAGCTTAAAACACTTCCGGTGTGTGCTGGTTAGCAGGTAGCTTATCATTTAGACACTATCTTGTAACACGTGTATAAATTAAGTGAACAGCCTAAACAATATGTATTGGTTTTCAAGTTTAATTTCAAAAGAATTTTTTATTTAACTATTGATTAAAATATTCATAGTAGGGCAATAATGGCGTTGAAGAAAACAATTAAAATATAATGTTCAAGATTGGAAACTGCTAAATCCCTATGGTATTATTTACCACAGTCAAATTAAATCATTTTACCCACGATCATCGTAAAAATGTAAGTTCACTGTAATCGACAAATGACTAAGAGTTTTACCACTCGGTTACATTCCATTTAACATCGTCGGCACGTTCTCGACTCCCCGTGTAGGTGAGGGGATGTGGTCCGTGTAATCTAGAAGGGAGGTTTAGATGTAATTTTAAATGACTACAGAAACTGGTCTGCATCTTAATAAGATGAATTAGACAAGTATATAACAGACCACCATTTGTTTAGGCTACTAATTTAAATACATTAGTTACTGGTTGGAAGGACGGGGAGAGAAATTTACGACCTTCTATTTGTTTTAAAAGCGAGTCCTAAGCTAATAAGTTACGCTGCCAACTACAATAATAGGGGCGTAACTTGACTATTCATTGTGCCGGTGATCAAACTAAATTAAGAATACTTTATGAGGTATAAGCTACTTTGTGAGAGTGATGTAGTTCGTAGTAAATAAGTATTATACACAAGTCAAAATATTCAGATACAATGTCAATGAGTTAAAGTTTAATACTTCAGCTTAACACTAATTAAGTATTTAAACTATGATTAATATTATTGTCTCCTGTTAAAATACGTTTTCTATTTACAATATTTTATTGCAGTGTGTGACCGTGTAGAGTTTAAACGTCGGTCTGGATCCCTGGTCGTGGAAGTGTTAGCTCAGCAGAACATGCGAGAGCCCCGCCTCCCTGGGGAAGGGGGAACACGTGACCAGGTGGGGAGTGGGGAATACTGGGGAAACTACTAGCCCGGGGAATCGGGGAGGAGAAAGCAATTGTAGCTTGCCAATAGAAGGATGCCTTGAATCTTTAATTATTGTAATTTTTCTCACAGAGCTAAAAGTATTAAATTTTAAGTCACTCTAACAATAATATTTGATTAAGTCAGTATTCCTGTCATTTCTAGAAGCATTACATAAAAACTTAATATTTAAAAAGCTTAGTAAAGAATTGCAAGAATTAGTATTAATCCAACGGAGTAATCATAGTTGCATAGTTGTGGAAAATTTGAGCGTTAATTTATTTATTGTTATTTATTTTGTGTCTATCCATGCCAGTGGCATTTTTAACGTTTGACTTGGAACGGTCCAAACCCCAGTCTTGTTACTATCTAACATCGACCAGTTGTTAGAAAGCATCATTAATGAATAGCCCAATGACAAATAGCAGCTGGGTTCGGAATCAAACCTTTAAAAAGCTACTAACTTTTCTCAGAATCGAACCGGTAACTTTTGGATTCAAAGGCGAGCACTATAACCACTAAGCTACCCAGCCAGTTGTTTAGGGTTGTAGTTACCGTAAAAGATATTAATACTTGTGCAGTTTTTAAGTGTTTGGTGCAGTATTACTAATTACTTATGAGTAGTTATAGTAGTTTCTGACACGCTTGTAGTATGAACAGCTTTAAATTACGGTTGAGATGTAAACTACAACACGAGTGAAACGGTGTTCTAAATCTCTCCCGAGTGGTTTAATAACTGTATTTTTTATGATGTTATTTAATAGCTTTATTGGTGCTCTTTGCGAATTTCACATAAAAGAAACACATATTTTGCAATGTTTAAATAAAATTAGAAGATAACTAAATATAAATATCCAAAATTTTATATTTATAAACTATGTTTGAACAAATATATACTAGAGTGTGGCATCTCCAAGCCTGGGAGCAAACGAGCTTGTTTTGAAATGTGCAAAGGTGCCAAGGTTGGTGAAAGGCGCAATCGGTTTTGGAACCAGCATATCAGTCTACGTGATCACTAATAGCGTCATTTTCTATATTTTCACAAGTCGAACAAATGTTCGCTTCATTCGGGCCTAGTTATAGTGTTTAAATTTCATTGGGTCAAACATGTCTGCATATGATGCCACAGAGAAGAAACGGCATAAACTAATTGTCAACTTTACCTGCATTTTATATAGTTAGATTAAAAGTTATAATAAATCTTGGAAATTAGAAATTTTTTAAAACTCAATTTTTTATTACACTTTTACTTTTTTACACTTTTATATACTAGGCCTACAAAATAACGAGATAAACTGCTTCAATACTTTAATTAAAAATTAACAAGCTATCGTCATGCAAGAAGCTCACCCCAGCATGGCGGCCCAAGCAAATTCACAGAAATAGTGTTCGCTCTAATGGCAAACCAAAAACAAAATAATACACTATATTTGGTTGGCTTAAAATTGAGCATTGAACCTTACTTTTACTTTGAAAACTAAATAACAAAAATTGTGTATATAAAATCCTGACGGTCTATGTCTTTTATTTTAATTTAATATCCAGTTGTTCTAAAAATGATACAAACAATTATTGATGTAATATAATAATTTGAATGATGAACTTTTATACAGTTATTAATAACTTTTATTAAACACTTTTAATTTAATTAGTAGTTTCTTCAACTCAGTACCACTTAGTCAAGCATAAATATACATCACCAGTACCTAAATGGTGTAATTTCTTAACCTAAAAAAGTATCATAATTTAATTATAATACAATGTTTTAAAAGTTTTTTTGTGACACATTATTCCTATTATTGGCTGTAATTTCAAATTTTATGAAAAATTAAAACCTGTAAGAATAAAAAGAATTATTATACTTCACTCTCTTTACACTAATAGAAATACATGGCTGTTTAAAAAGTCGTATATACACATACATTATTACGGCTTAATTCATTTAATGTGACAAATAATGCAGTATATAAAATGTAAAATAAAATAACATCAAGGAAAAAATTATAATATTAGTGATTGTAAAAAAAAAAAAAAAAAAAACATTAAAAACCTGTTAAACTACTATTTTAAGCCTACGAATCTTACAATACCAGTGTAAAAAGTTATAAATGTTGAAACTACCATATTGAAGTTGTTTTTTAATGAAGTAATTCAGTATACTGTAATATATTTGTGCAGCAGGATACCGGCGTGTTCCTTTCTGTTATCAGTTGTCACGTGACCACCTGTAGAGATACGCAGGGAGCCCCAGCACGCACAGACACGCACGAGGTTGTAATATCAAATGAGTAATACAAACTTGGCAGGGGAGACCAAATGTATGATAATGAAACGGTTAAAAATATGTGATTTAAGGCTTAAAACAGACTTTTAGGTTTTAAATTATGTTTTTATGTAACAGGTACTATGATTTGTAACGTTTTTAAAAAGTAAAACAAACTAAGACAAACATAAATATTTCCCTTGAGTTTCTTTTATAACAAATAAACAAAGTAGATGGTCAGATTTAAAATTAGCATGGATAACACATACCTTCGTTAGGTCTGACATAATAAATATCAATAACAAGTCCGAGTTTATGCTGGAACAGAATCACTGTTATAAAGGACAGTGCTGTCCCTACAAAGGCTCTATAGAGTCTCCTTGTATTGTACCGCCTACACTTTGATCTCATCACATTATATTGTAATGTTCTCTTCAAATTCTAACTGGATGCTTACTCCAATTTGTTATAGGAAAAATTCATCTATGGTAGGTCTTAAATATTGAAATTATAAAAAATATTATAAATATACAGAGATTCTTAATCGTGTAAATATTATTGTGTAAAAATTTACCTAATGTTTTAAGATGATAATTATTTATTCAGTTGAGTTTTTAGCGTTCTTTTTACTGTTCCTGACTTGTGGACCATGGCAGCGATGTCGTGAGTTCGAAATCGTGTTATGCCTGGAAATTTAGTAGTACTATTTGTCTGTATTGTACTGGCTTATTCCCTTACTTTTTCCGATTTGATTTACGTATAAATTAATAGGTCTAGTCTTTGTTGAAATTGCAAAGTAAGGCAAAATATGTCATCCGAACTCTTTTTAAGTCTCCATACAAATTACTGCTCCTTATTTATTTTTCACCATTGTTTGTCATTATTGTTGTACTTATCGTATTTATTGTTGATTATAATTTTTTACTATCATATCTCATGACAGTTTTACATGTTTAATATATATTTTTAGTCTGTTTGTTACAATTCTTTTTTTAAGTATTGTATTAATAATTTATATTCATCCCAAAAGAGTTACTCATTCGTATTAGTGATATTTTGTTATACTATCTCTAATAGCCATTGGCCCATTTAGTTATTACTTTTTAGCTTTATAGACGTTACTTTAAAATATTTAATGAAAATAAATTCTTCTAAATTACTATTCTAAAGCTTTGATATCGTTCTAAAAAAAACTGCCTTGTTTAATTTTCACAAGGCGAGACGAATCAGTATAGGCATATTTTACTGTCGATGGTTCGCAGATGTTGCAGTGTTTTCATATCTCCACTGAATATATGAGCACAAAACAAGGGCTGTATTATTTTTTTCAAAATTTCAGGAAAAATTCACATTTCAAGAAATTGAAACTGTTCATATTTTTTCAAGTTGATGTAGAAATCCATAGACACATGGCACTCCCAAAAATATATCACAGCCTACTTATGTTACAATCAGAAATAATACTTTTTTTATTATCCATGTACAATTTGAAGAACAGGCTGCTTGGCTCCAGACGGTAATAAAAATCTATAAACTGTCTAAAACAGCAAACATAAAATACTGAATACAACCTGTTGCGTTAAAATTATCAATAGTTCTTTCGGTTCCTTATGGCGATAAAATTGTCTATTCAATATAAGTACGAATAATAGAATCAAACCACTAGAATGATAACAGTTATATAATGCTTAATAACTATAATATAATGCTTATTTATATAATGAGAGTAATATAATGCTTGTCTCAGTGTTAGAGTACTCTAACTGCCAATAACCACTGGAGGAAGCGCAACGCGTCGGGGCAATGTGCCAGTTATCACTACATTGCTCGTGAGTTCTTTGAGGAAATAAAGTAGGTATGAATGGGTATAGTTTTGGATGTTAAATGTGATCCACATAAACCATTATTATTTATGTTATGGAAACTTTTATTTGAAATTGAGGTAAATTACTTATAGTTAAAAAGTGTTGTAAATTTTTCTTGTGTCTAATCTATTAAAAAAAGCTGTTTTAACTCATTATCAGGAGGTAATCAAAAGTAATATTTATTCGTTGCAACTTAATTTTTGTTTTATATCACTCACAGATCCAATTTTAAAAATAAATTATTTATAATTTAAACAGAATATCAATTCAATAAGCCTTAAACGTTTGATTTTAAATGTGTTTTTATGTTTTGAAAAAAACCTGGTTCCAGTTCAAATTGTTTTGGAAGATCTGTGAGATATATTTTACCCAGTACAAGAGCAAGCAAATACGAGGTATAATGGCCAAGTGCCGTTAATCCTGGCTGACTTGACGATTTTAATGAGCTTACAATGCCATTGGAACATCGCTAGGTGACTACAAATTATACTTAAAATTACCTGAACATTTTTTTTTTTTAACATTTATAAAATTTATTGAAAACTAACCCCATAGGGTTCAAACAATGTTTCCTTAGTTATTTAACTGATACTAATAGGTCATAAGGCTAAATTGTTATGAAATAAAAAAAATCTTCTAATGAAATTCTATTTTTTTATATTTAAAAACTATAGTAATATCTCAAATGTAATTTTTGTCACTAATAAAACCTTGTGCTTTCAAATTGTGAGATCAAGAGGATTAGTATGCAGAACCCTTTCAATATTATTTTTTATAGGTGTAAAATACTAATTGTGGGAATATTTTTTATTTTCCAATTAATTGCACATTAAAAATTAAAAAAATAAAACTTACCATGGAGTAAGGTCTATTTTATTAATTAAAAAAACTTGTATGATGATGTCATATTTAAAAAAATAAATAAACTGAAAATACTTTGAAAGTTTACAGACTGCATTCTTATTAGTAGTAGCTCTTAATAGTCATTAGTACTATGAGTAAAGGTCAGAGTGCAAATCACTTCAACTTCTTATCAATCTACAATATGTTTTTATTTTAAATTTCTTGTTCATCACTAGTTAATTATTTGTTCCCGGTGGTTTTTACTGTTACAAAAATCCAAGGAAAACTTCTGTAAGTAATATAGATAAATCCTCCTATTGACTATTTACAATACTGGTACAGCTCTTATACCACATACTAAAGAAAAAAATCAATTTTTATTTTGAAAATTTGAAAACTTTCTTTATATTTCATTTTATTTCATTAGATTCTAACGGTGAAAGGGTAAAAAATTACTTTCTTCACCCTCCCTTTTCTTAGTTAACATTAAATATTCAGTTGTAAATAAACTTTTCCAAAGGAAGATAATCATAAGAAATTTCAAGTCGTCATGAGGTTTTATTGATTATCATAACCTTCAGCAATTATCGCACAAGAGGTTAGGGAGTTGAGGCTCGGAGCCAAGGTGGTTCCTGGCCCTTGACATCTTCCACTCATAAATTTGATTCCCCTCTTTGTGTTTGGGGCCAAACTTTTGAATCGATACTTTTGTCCATTAACTAAAAGATTCCCAAACACGTGACAGATCCAATGTCTGTTATTAAAGGTGGTTATAAAAAAAGGCATGTTGATTTGATTTCATTGACAAAACTTGCTAAAATACTACCTATCGTGATGGCAAAAATAACAAATTTAATTATCAGATTTATCAAGGTGTCATTGAACATTTCAAGTTCTTTTTCGGGAAGTTCATTGCAAATCAAAATCGGGCGTTGAGCATAATTGAAGGTACTAATTTCTTCATGTTATAGTTTATGAAACAGAAGAGGACTGATTGGTTTTTCACATAAATTATTGAATTATGCTACTTCCAAAAGTGGTAGTATGAAAATAGTAAGGTCAGTATTTTATTTAGAAGGAACGTGTACAAATGTGGACCCTTACCTTAAAAATAAACGTTTACTTGAGCAGGGGAGAATGGTTATTGGTTGGCGCGAAAGGTCGGATAGATTCCGTGCATATTGAATAAAATAAAAGTTGGAAATGTATCTGATGACAGCATTCTAAAACGTACAACCGATAGTGCAAAGTTTATTTAAACAATTATCCACACCGCGGAGTGGATAAGAATTTCGGGCATTGTCCGGATTCGGTAAAAGACTGTAACATGTAGATACATTTGTATGAAATTAGGAGATAAAAACTTAGTAATGTTTCACCTACTCGAAAAAAAACTTCTACTTAGGCAGGAAAACCAATGTATATATATTTATTTATTCATATTTAACACTTCATTTATTAATATATTATTTATTCATATTTGAACATATTCATACTTTTGGCACAATTGAATATAAACTTATGAAATTTATCCATTCAAGTTTGTTTTCATGCTTTTTTAAATATTTTTCCAAATCAGGCCTTCAATTAACCAAAAGGTTTCTTTCTGAACTTAAAAACATCGTGTCATGACTAAAGTATATACAAAATGGTTGACATATGGTTTTTTACCATATGTCAACCATCAAACCATATACCAAAAGTCATTATCAATCTACAGTTTGACCTTAATTTTAACAATAATACAAACATTATTTCATGAATTATCATGGTAATAGTATTATTATTAATTCAAAACCCGAGATGATGTTATTTAAAGTTGCATACGTAAACCAAACTATATTAATGAGCATTTGTATCGTATAAATAATAAAATAACCTTTAAAAAAGAGAATTCGATAAATAGTTTTAGGTTTAATTAACCATGTTTTTTTAACAATTCTTTAATTTTCATAAGTTTTTACATTATACGAAGTCAAATGTTATATGTGTGATGGTAGTGGTTACATGAAATAATCATATATGTATAAAAAGTATCTATAGTTTGTCAAGAACACTTGATGTCATTGAAAACTAAGTAATAGTTTGGTTTTTAAAAGATAAATGTCGACATTACTGCTCCAATGTTTAACTCACTGGAAAAGAAAAGATTAAAATAATTACTCCAATATGCTAAAATCATTATGTTATATGTACTGGGTGTGCAGCTTCAACCTTAACAAACTTTTCCAAGCTATTCAGCGAGCCAAAATAAACAAAGAAATTCGCATAAACATATTCGCATAAGCATTTTTGTTGACAAATTAAATTACCTAAGCAAGTATAACAAGGTTGTAAAGATCTAACAACACATAACTGAGTTATTGCTATGTTTCTTCAGAAAAAAACTTTGATTTTGTATTATAATTATTGCAAATTTAGTTTATTTTAATAGAAACATTGCAATAACTCCGTTATTTGTTGACAGATCTTCACAAACTTTGTATAATTTTTTGGGTGATTTAATTTTTAAAATTATATGTGCTTTGTAAAATGTTGATAAAGTTTACCATATTTGAGATATTTAAGTTTAAAAGTATGAAAGTACCACCATTTTAAAAATAAACTTGGAAATCTTTTCCAGAAATAAACAATTTTCTGAAATGAGCATTGGTGTGATGAGGGTAAATATCAAATGTGAACTCAATACAACTACCCGTTCTGTAAATAAAAATTATTAAGTGTAAATATCTAAATAACGGCTAGCGGTTTAACAAAGCATTTTAATACATATGTTTATGAGAACCTTTTGTTTATTTTGGCTTGCTGCTAATCTCTAAACCAATATAAAGTTTGAAGCTGGAAAAGCTGTATTAAGTTTTAGTTGTGAACTAATTTATTTTTTTAAATTAGTTTTTTTTTTCAATGAACCAGGGTTTTGCGGCCATAATTTTTCACATAAAAAATTCCTGAAAGAAATCTAATGTTTTTTTCATATTCACTGAAGCTGTAAACTTCAGCACATCTGACTAAATCATAAGTTCTACAGCAGACCTGAAAATTCAGTATGTAACTGCACCAATCCGGTTCTCAGCGCTCCCTGGGTAGTAGTTACTTCTGACTAAGTTTATATTGCTATCTTGAGTGTGTCATGTAAAGTTAATGCTCAATGCAATATTTATCTAAACATCTTTTCCAACTATTTTACTAATCCTCCTTTGGTTGAATGTGGGTTAATTTTAAGGTTTTTTCCTTCTTAAGAAATAAAAAACCTTATTTTCTTCTTAGGAAAAAATATGGCGAAATTTATAGGAGCAAAAATTATTTTTCAAGGGTTTTTATGAAGATATGAAGTTAAAAAAATAAATATATAATTAATTTATGTATTGTTCCACAGTAATAATTTGTAAAATTACAAGTAATGTATACACGGAGAGTAAGTAGGATAGAATGAATAAAAAGTGCTCATTTTATTGTCAAAGAAACTAACAAAAATAAGTTATGTTCTGTAGTATATATCAAACTCGCCTATGTGGAAGTAGAAAACTTCTTCATATTATTATTAATATTATTATTCATATTATCTTGCCTTCCAGTTGTTGACCACCCGCATAACTCGGTTCAACTTCAGTTGGGCCAGCTCAACGTTGCGTGCAGCAATGAGAGCTGCGACGTCATCGGCGTACCCAACCAAAGTGGTTTCCTCAGGCATCTCGGACCTCAGGAGGCTGTCATAGGCAACGTTCCAGAGATCCGGGCCGAGTATTGAACCTTGTGCGGCACCAGAAGTGACTTCCATCGTCCGCGTTCCGTCCCTCGTGTCATAAATCAGGCTTCGAGAGCGTAGATAATCCTCGACGAGCCGCAACAGATATGCAGGAATACGAAAGGTGTTGCGAAGCGCATCCAACATATCGACCCACCTCGCCGAGTTGAAGGCATTCTTGACATCAAGCGTAACAAGAAGCACTACTCGGCGGGAGAAATGGTTGTGGCTCTCGGCTCTCTCCAAAGCTCTCTGAACTTCGGTGACAGCGTCGATCGTTGACCGTCCCTTTCTGAAGCCGTACTGACGGGGGCATAAGTCCCCGGCAGCTTCCACGGCAGAAGTCAGGCGGGAACGGATCAGCTTCTCGAACAGCTTCCCAGCCGTGTCCAACATGCAGAGAGGCCTGTGGGACGACGGCAGCTCGGGATCACCTTTGCCCTTGCTGATCAGTACAAGCCTGGCTGTTTTCCAGGGAGCCGGAAGGTCACGGCTATTTTCGGTCGTACCTGAACCGTATGGGAAAGACCGGTTCACCGGACTGCATTTATTGCCCGGGTGTTCCCGACGATGCGGAACACACATTCTTCCGCTGTCCCCGTTGGGAAGGGCCCCGCCTGGAGGCCACACAAATCTTTGGTGCATTTTCGGTGGACTCGGTCTGCCAAACGATTTTGGAGGATGAGGGCAACTGGGATTGTTTGTCACAGTTCGTCCGGGGCATCCTCCTGGAAAAGAAAACCGATCTGGACCGTGAAGTGGCCCAGATCCCTTGATCGAGCGGCTGGATAAGGAGCGAGCCCCACGGGCGTAAGCCAAATTTAGGCCTAGCCTGACGTAATGTGACAAACAATTCCAGGTTAGATTCCTAAAGAGTAGAGGAGGTTTTTTAGTGGGTAAACTCGTTTTTAGGGGAGCCCCACACTACAGGCTGGCCACCTGTGTGCGTAATGCATTTTTCCGCCTCTCCCTCAAAAAAAAAAAAAAAAAAAAAAAAAAAAAAAAAAAAAAAATTATCTTGCCTTGGATTGTATAATAAAAACGAAAAATTTAAAATGTTTTACAAAACCAAATATTGTAGATGTGAATAAGCTACAGTGGCCTTGTAACACCATTGAATACACTGTATATACTTTTGAAACCAAAATTATCCAGAGGTATCCATTGAATCGCCCAGATTTTTTTACTCACTCGAGCCGCGGGAGTATACTACGGGTAATCACCAATCTGTGTGCGGCGCCACGCTCGGACCCCATCACATATTAGGGGAGACAAACAACGCGAGCTGAGTGGGGCCGTGATCCCTGTAATGTGGACTGGCGTATAGATGCTGTTGGGGAAAGATAACTCCTTCTCGGTAAACCCTTTAATACGCAACTGGATCACATGAAACTGTTAAGACACTAAAAATAACTGTATTGTACCATTCTTCAACTTAATTTTCCTGACTAATACATATTAAATAATTTATAAATGTAATTACAAATATAGCAAGATTTAGCTTTAGCTGTGAAATATTTCCTTGTGAAGCAAAGTATCTAAAATTGTATCATTATCTAAAACAAACATTGTTTGCATGGAAAATGTGTTTCGTCATTGGATATTGTTTTACCGTGGGGTTTTTGGCCATGAGGCTATTAGAGCTCGATTTTTTCCTTAAACATGACATACGTAACGACAGTGTATCCTCTTCTAGCTGGATTATTGTGGAGTGAGTTACGGTGGATAAATTCCTTCCAGGGATTGAGTTACGGAAGATAAATCATGGATTACTGTCTGGTCCAACCCAACATTGCACTTTGCATGAAAGTAAGCTTAAAACACTTCCGGTGTGTGCTGGTTAGCAGGTAGCTTATCATTTAGACACTATCTTGTATCACGTGTATAAATTAAGTGAACAGCCTAAACAATATGTATTGGTTTTCAAGTTTAATTTCAAAAGAATTTTTTATTTAACTATTGATTAAAATATTCATAGTAGGGCAATAATGGCGTTGAAGAAAACAATTAAAATATAATGTTCAAGATTGGAAACTGCTAAATCCCTATGGTATTATTTACCACAGTCAAACTAAATCATTTTACCCACGATCATCGTAAAAATGTAAGTTCACTGTAATCGACAAATGACTAAGAGTTTTACCACTCGGTTACATTCCATTTAACATCGTCGGCACGTTCTCGACTCCCCGTGTAGGTGAGGGGATGTGGTCCGTGTAATCTAGAAGGGAGGTTTAGATGTAATTTTAAATGACTACAGAAACTGGTCTGCATCTTAATAAGATGAATTAGACAAGTATATAACAGACCACCATTTGTTTAGGCTACTAATTTAAATACATTAGTTACTGGTTGGAAGGACGGGGAGAGAAATTTACGACCTTCTATTTGTTTTAAAAGCGAGTCCTAAGCTAATAAGTTACGCTGCCAACTACAATAATAGGGGCGTAACTTGACTATTCATTGTGCCGGTGATCAAACTAAATTAAGAATACTTTATGAGGTATAAGCTACTTTGTGAGAGTGATGTAGTTCGTAGTAAATAAGTATTATACACAAGTCAAAATATTCAGATACAATGTCAATGAGTTAAAGTTTAATACTTCAGCTTAACACTAATTAAGTATTTAAACTATGATTAATATTATTGTCTGCTGTTAAAATACGTTTTCTATTTACAATATTTTATTGCAGTGTGTGACCGTGTGGAGTTTAAACGTCGGTCTGGATCCCTGGTCGTGGAAGTGTTAGCTCAGCAGAACATGCGAGAGCCCCGCCTCCCTGGGGAAGGGGGAACACGTGACCAGGTGGGGAGTGGGGAATACTGGGGAAACTACTAGCCCGGGGAATCGGGGAGGAGAAAGCAATTGTAGCTTGCCAATAGAAGGATGCCTTGAATCTTTAATTATTGTAATTTTTCTCACAGAGCTAAAAGTATTAAATTTTAAGTCACTCTAACAATAATATTTGATTAAGTCAGTATTCCTGTCATTTCTAGAAGCATTACATAAAAACTTAATATTTAAAAAGCTTAGTAAAGAATTGCAAGAATTAGTATTAATCCAACGGAGTAATCATAGTTGCATAGTTGTGGAAAATTTGAGCGCTAATTTATTTATTGTTATTTATTTTGTGTCTATCCATGCCAGTGGCATTTTTAACGTTTGACTTGGAACGGTCCGAACCCCAGTCTTGTTACTATCTAACATCGACCAGTTGTTAGAAAGCATCATTAATGAATAGCCCAATGACAAATAGCAGCTGGGTTCGGAATCGAACCTTTAAAAAGCTACTAACTTTTCTCAGAATCGAACCGGTAACTTTTGGATTCAAAGGCGAGCACTATAACCACTAAGCTACCCAGCCAGTTGTTTAGGGTTGTAGTTACCGTAAAAGATATTAATACTTGTGCAGTTTTTAAGTGTTTGGTGCAGTATTACTAATTACTTATGAGTAGTTATAGTAGTTTCTGACACGCTTGTAGTATGAACAGCTTTAAATTACGCTTGAGATGTAAATTACAACACGAGTGAAACGGTGTTCTAAATCTCTCCCGAGTGGTTTAATAACTGTATTTTTTATGATGTTATTTAATAGCTTTATTGGTGCTCTTTGCGAATTTCACATAAAAGAAACACATATTTTGCAATGTTTAAATAAAATTAGAAGATAACTAAATATAAATATCCAAAATTTTATATTTATAAACTATGTTTGAACAAATATATACTAGAGTGTGGTATCTCCAAGCCTGGGAGCAAACGAGCTCGTTTTGAAATGTTCAAAGGTGCAAAGGTTGGTGAAAGGCGCAATCGGATTTGGAACCAGCATTCCAGCATACGTGACCACTAATAACGTCATTTTCTATATTTTCACAAGCCGAACAAATGTTCGGTTTGTTCGGGCCTAGTTATATAGTTATATAGTTATCTAGTTATATAGTTATATAGTGATTAAATTGCATTGGACCAGAGCATATGTCATTCTGCCTAACATGCCTGCATATTGTGCTACTGAGAAGAAACGGCATGAACTAATTGTCATCCTTAGCTGCATCACATATCGTTAGATTAAAAGTGAAAATAAATCTCGAAAATTATAGTAAACGCTAAATTTTTCATTACACTTTTACATATTTTTACACTTTTATTAAGTAGGCCTACAAAATATGAGATAAACTGCTGTAAAACTTTAATTGAAAATTAAAAAGCTATCGTCATGAAGGCAGCTTACGCCAGCATGGCGGCCCATGCAAATTCCCTGAAATAGCGTTCGCTTTAATGGCAAGCTAAAAACAAAAAAAATACACTTTATTCAGCTGGCTTAAAATTGAGTATTGAACCTTACTTTTACCTTGAAAACTAAATAGCAAAAATTGTGTATATAAATTTCTGACGGTCTATGTATTTTTACTTTAATTTAATATCCTGTTTTTTTTTTCTAAAAATTTATACAAACAATTATTGATTTGAAATACTAATTTGCCTGAAAAACTTCTATACGGGTATTAATAATTTTTATTAAGCACATTTCAATTAATTAACAGTTTTTTCAACTCAGTACCACTTAGTCAAGCATATATATACATCGGCAGCGGCCATATCTCAGTGGTAGGGCTCTGGGCGGGACCACCAAGCGGGCCCGGTTTCAATTCCCGGCTTGGGGACAAAAAGATCGTTAGGACGCTCCCGTGGTTCGGAAGTCACGTTAAGCCGTTGGGCGGAAATTATGAAAATTGGTTCATAAATAAGCGAGGTAGAGGGATTTTAATACAAATAGTCACGCCTCTGAGCGTGTTGCTGCGTAGAAAGCGCGATCGCAGCACCAGCTCAACAATGGAATTTCGTAAAAACTGCTCCCGGTAAAGCGGTACGACCGTGACTAGCCTCAGATAAATCACTCTATCACGCTTATTCATTAACCAATTTTTATAGTTTTCTACGTCGTTAGATTTTAAATTACATTTTCCAAAAAAACATACGGAAATGAACTTTACTACCTTATGTAGTTTTCATGCAATTTAAGGTTAAAAACTTTAAACAACCGCCATTTAGAAAATATGAGTGATAAAAGATTTATTATTTTTCTCCAGCTAGGTCTTTACTTAAATAAGCTGTGTTCCAATTTTCAAGTTATTATGTCAAGCCGTTCTTAAATTAAAAATTGTTCACTAAAAAATAAAAAATGGTGGCTGTACGCGTAACTATGGTGTTTTGGAAATTTTAAATATGATATTTTGACTTGTCTTTGGTCCAGGAATAATACCTGACAAGGTCGGTAGAGAGTTCAGAGACACCCTGCATACGCATACATTATTTAAGCTTAATTAATTTATTATAACAAATATATAAAATGAAGATAAAATAACATCAACAGCATGTTAGCAAGAGAAAAATTATAATATTAATGATTGTAAAAACATTTAAAAACCTGTTAAATTACTATTTTAAGATTATGAAGCTTACAATACTCGTGTTAAAAGTTTTAAATGAGGAAACTACCATAATAAAGTTACTTTTAAATTATTCAATTCAGTATACTGGAATATATTTGTGCAGCAGGATACCGGTATGTTCCTTTCTGTTATCAGTTGTCACGTGACCACCTGTAGAGATAAGCAGGGAGCCCCAGCACGCACAGACACGCTCGTGGTTGTAATACAGAATGAGAAATACAAACTTGGAGAAGGGAAGCAAACGTCTGATAATGAAATGGTTGAAAATATGTAATTTGAGGCTTAAATCACACTTTTAGGTTTTAAATACATTTTTATGTAACAGGTATTTTGATTTGTAACCTTTTTATAAAGTAAAACAAATTTAGACAAACATAAATATTTTCCTAAAGTTTTTTTTTCATTAGGAATAAATAAAGTAAATGGTAAGATTTAAAATTAGAATGGATAACACATACCTTCGTTAGGTCTGACATAATAAATATCAATAACAAGTCCGAGTTGATGCTGGAACAGAATCACTGTTATAAAGGACAGCGCTATAGAGTCTCCTTGAATTGTACCACCCACACTTTGATCTCATCACATTATATTGTAATGTTCTCTTCAAATTCCAACTGGATGCTTCCAATTTGTCATATGTCTTAAATATTGAAATTATAAAAAAATATATCATGTACATTAAAGGCCCTACTTAGTTAACTGTTACGATTTTAGACAATTTATAACATTAATAATAGTGCATAACGATTATTTTCAATTTATAGACGAGGAAGTGTATGATTAGATTTAACGTCACTTTTATAATACAATAAATTATCTTGATAATAATTGAAATTATACGTATTAATTAATTTAAAATAGAAAATAACATTATTTACAATAGATATTAATTTGAAGTTTATTACGTAAAGTATTTAAAAAAAAGTAACAGTGTCCTTTCTTATATTTTAAATATACAGTGATTCTAAATCACTTAAACATTATGGTCAAAAAAATTTACCTAAAGTTTTAAGATAATTATTACTTATTCAGTTGAGTTTTTATCGTTCCTTTTACTGTTCCTAATTTCTGGACCACGGCAGCGATATAGTGTGTTCGAAATCGTGCCTAGAAATTTAGTACCATTTGTCTGTACTGTATATAGTGGCTAATCCCCTTACTTAGTCTAATATAATTTATGTACTAATTAATAGTCTTTGTTGAAGTTGCAAAGAAAGGCAAAATATGTCAGCCAAACTCTTTTTAACTCTCGATACATATTAATGTTCCTTGTTTATTTTTCACCATTGTTAATTATAAATTATAATTGCTAATTATAAATTTTTACTATCATATCTCATGACAGTTTTACATATTCAATATATATTTTAGTAAGTTTGTCTTTTTTTACGATATTGTAAAGATATTGTATTGATTCATATTCCTAATTGATATTCTTTCAAAAATAGTTAGCCATTTTTAACAGTGATATTTTGTGAAAATATCTCCAATAGCCTTTAGACATTTTAGTTCTTAGTTTTTAGCTTGATATACGTTACTTCAAAATATTTTATGAAAATAAGTTCTTTTTAAGTACTATTTTAAAACTTTAATGTGTTATTAAAAAGAGAAAAAAAAACTGCCTTGTTTCATCTTCACAAGGCGGGACGGATCAGTTGCAGTGTTTCCACGTCTCCACTGAATATATGAGCACAACTGGGGCTGTATTATGTTTTTTCAAAATTTCAGGAAAAATTCACAATTCAAGAAATTGAAACTGTTTATATTTTTCAAGCTGATGAAGAAATCTATAGACACATGTCACTCCCAAAAATATATCACAGTATAATAATTGTACAATCAGAAAAAATACGTTTTTATGATCCATGTAAAATTTGAAGAACAGGCTGTTTGGATCTAGACGGTAATAAAAATCTATAAACTGTCTAAAACAACTAACATAAAATACTGAATACAACCTGTTGCAATAAAATTATCAATAGTTGTTTCCGTTTCTTATGGCGATAGAATGATCTATTCAATATAAGTACTAATAATGGAATCAAACCACTAGAATGATAAAAGTTTGAGAGTAATATAATGCTTGTCTCAGTGTAAGGGTACCCTAACTGCCAATAACTACTGGAGGAAGAGCAACGTTGGGGCAATGTGTCCGTTATCACTACATCGCTTGTGAGTTCTTTGAGTAAATAAAGTGAGTATGAATGGGTATTGTTTTGGATGTTAAATGAACACCACATAAACCGTTATTATTTATATTATAGAAACTTTGATTTGAAATTGAGGTAAATCACTTATAATTTAAAAGTACTGTAATTTTTTCTTGTGTCTAATCTATTAAAAAAAGCTGTCTTAACTCATTATCAGGAGGTAATCAAAAGTAATATTTATACGTTGCAACTTAATTTTTGTTTTATATCTTTCACAAATCAATTTTTTTAAAAATAAATTATTTATAATTTAAACAGAATATCAATTTAATAAGCCTTAAACGTTTGATTTTAAATGTTTTTATGTTTTGAAAAAAAAACCTGGTTACAGTTCAAATTGTTTGGAAGATCTGTGAGATTTATTTTACTCAGTACAAGAGCAAGCAAATACGAGGTCTAATTGCCAAGTGCCGTTAAACCTGGCTGACTGGACGATTTTAATGAGCTTACAATGCCGTTGGAACATTGCTAGGTGAGTACAAATTATTCTTAAAATTACCTGAGGTTTTGTTAAAATTTATTGCATTTATTGAAAAACTAACCCCATATGATTCAAAACCTGTTTCTTCGTTATTTAACTTATACTGATAGGTCATAAGGCGTTTTATCTTCTAATGAAAGACTATCTCTTTTATATTTTAAAACTTAGTAATACCTGAAATGTAGTTTTTGTCGCTAATAGAACCTTGTGCTTTCAAATTTTAAGAGAAAGGGGATTAGAGTATATCAGTATGCACAACTCTTTCAATCTTAATAATTTTATAAGCGTGTGTTAATTAGTACTTTATAATTAATTGCACATTAAAAAATTTACAAAAATGAAACTTACAAAGCGGTAAGGTCTAATTTATTAATAAAAAACTTGTATGATGGCGTCATATTAAAAAAACAAAACATAGAAAATATATTAAAAATTTACAGACTGCAGTTTTATTAGTAGTAGCTCTTACTAGTCATTAATACTAAGAGTACTACTGAGTACTAAAAAGGTCAGAGAGCAAATTGCTTTAACTTCTTATCAATCTACAATTTTTTTATTATTTATTGTTTACCACTAGTTAATTATTTGTTCATGGTGGTTTTTTACTGTTACAAAAGTTCAGGGAAAACTTCTGTAAGTAATATGTATAGATAATTCTCTTGCCTATTTACAATACTGGTACATCTCCCGAACGACATACCAAAGAAAAAAAATCTACTTATTATTTTGAAAATTTGAAAACTTTTCTTTATATTTCATTTTATTTCGTTAGATTCTAACGGCGAAAGGGTAAAAATTACTTTCTTCACCCTCCCCTTTCTTAGTTAACATTATAGATATTCAGTAGTAAATAAAATAAGATAATCACAAGAAATTTCACGTCGTCATGAGGTTTTACTGATTATCGTAACCTCCAGCCATTACCGCGAGAGGTTAGGGAGTTGAGGCTCGGAGCCAAGGTGGTTCCTGGCCCTTGACATCTTCCACTCATAAATTTGTTTCCTCTCTTTGCGTTAGGTGCCAAACTTTTGAATCGATACATTTGTCCATTAACTAAAAGATTTCCAAACATGTGACATATATAATGTCTGTTATTAAAGGTGGCTATAAAAAAGGTGTGTTGATTTGATTTCTTTTACAAAACTTGCTGAAATAATACCTATCGTGATGTCAAAAAAAATAAATAAATAAATAAAAAAAAATACAATTATAAACATTATCAAGGGGTCATTGAACATTTTAAGTTTTTTCGGGAAATGTTTATTGCAAAATCGAAATTTGGCGTTGCACGTAATGGAAGGCACTAATTTTTTTCATGTTATAGTTTGTGAAATAGAAGAGGATCGGTCATTTACATAAATTATTGTATTATACTACTTCCATTAGTGGTAGTATGGAAATAGTTAGGTCAGTATTTTATTTAGAGGGAACGTGTAAAAATGTGAAACCTTAGCTTGAAAATAAAACGCTTACTTGAGCAGGGGAGAATGGTTATTGGTTGGCATGAAAGATTGGATAGCCTCCATGCATATTTAATCAAATAAAATTTGGTAAAGTATCTGATGACAGCATTCTAAAACGTACAACCGATAGTGCCAAGTTCAAAACAATTGTCCACACCGCGGAGTGGGTAAGAATTTCGGGCATTGTCCGGATTCGGCAAAGGAGTGTAACATGTACATACATTTGTATATTGTATGAAGGAGAAAAAAAACTTATTTAACTTTTTGTCTTCACCTGCTTAAAAAAATTCTACGTGGGCAGGAAAGTAAATGAATATATTTATTTTTCATATTCACATTTCATTTATTTATATATTATCTATTCATATTTGAATATATTCATTTTTGCGGCACAAGGTAATATAAACTTATGAAATTTATCCTATCAAGTTTGTTGCATTCATGCTTTTTTTAGAAAAATCTTCTTTTTTTTAATCAGGCCCTTAATCAACCAAAAGGTTCCTTTCTGAACTTAATAACATCTTTTCATGACTAAAGTATATACAACAATGGTTGACATACGGGTTTTCAAGTTAATGTTAATCTACAGTTCACCCTTAATTAAAAAATATACAAAAATTATTTAATGAATTATAATGGTAATAGTATTATTATTAATTTAGAAGCCGAAGTGATGTTATTAATTTAAATTTGCATATGTAAACCAAACTATTTATGAGCATTTGATAGGTTGTACGTAACACGATGAACTTTAATATTAACACAAAAATTATCTTTAAAAAAAAGAGAACTCATTTAACAGTTTTAGGTTTAATTTTTAATATATAAAACTATGTTATTTAACAATTCTTAACTTTTTATAACTTTTTACATTATACGAAGTCAAATGTTATATGTGTGATGGTAGTGGTTATATGGAATAATCATATATGTGTACAAATATCTATAGTCTGTCAACAACACTTGATGTCATTGAATACTAAGTAATAGTTTAGTTTTAAAAGAAAAATATCAACATTATTGCTCTAATTTTTAACTCACTGGAAAAGAAAATATTAATTATAATTGCTCCAATATGCTAAAATCTTTATGTTATATATACTGGGTGTGCAGGGGTGTGCGTGCACACCCTGTATTGTGGTTAAATTGTGAGCTAATTTATTTTAATTAGTTTATTTTTCAATGAACCAGAGTTTTGCGGCAATAATTTTTGACATAAAAAATTCTGGAAAGAAATCTCCTGATAACTATTTGAATATTTTTTCATATTCACTGAAGCTGTAAACTCCAGCACATCTGACTAAATCACAAGTTCTACAGCAGACCTGAAAATTCAGTAACTGCACCATGCCGGTTCTCAGCGTTCCCTGGGTAGTAGTTACTTCTGACTGAGTTTTTATTGCTATCTTGAGTGTTTCCTGTAAAGTTAAAGCTCAATGCAATATTTATGCTAAACATCTTTTACAACAATTTTAATAATATCTATTTCGTTGAATGAGGGTAAATTTTAAGGTTTTTCCTTCTTAAGAAATATGTAGCATATATGGAAGGTTTTATAATTTTTTGTTTACATGCAATGAAATAAAATAGTAATTTTGAATTTATAATGGTATAATTAGGACACTCTGCTCAATAAAAAATAATTAGTTTGTTTTAAGTTGGAAAACTAAAAGTCTGATTTTTTATAGTACTGGTTAGATGAAGTAAACTATTGGCTGATCACTTCAAAACCAAAATCAATGTAAAAAAAGAACTGTAAGGAAAATTAAGACGTTATTGGTGGTTCACGGGTTCTGATCAACCAATCAGAACACGAGGCTGCCAGGTATAAATTAAAAGTTTCCGACCTCGTGGTCCTTCTTGATTATGTGATGTTATACCGTGTAAAGTTGTTAATCAGTTACCCCAGAAATTTTGGGTAAGTTTAAATTAATTTATTCAAGTTAAATTTAAAATAATTTTAGTAGTTGATTTCATAACCTCAATGTCTTACCTTTCCATTTGTTTTGATATTCATTATTATGACTTTTATGGCAAAATTACAGTTTTAATTATTTTTTTAGGGCTCATGATACGACTATCAGCACTAGTTAAAATTGTACAAAAAAAAATTAAAGTTTAGAGAAATAAAGGATATAAGAAGTTACTTTTGTAAAACAATTGTATTGAGCAGAGGAACTTTTGAAGAATTAATTAATTAAGAGAAGTTAATTTAGAAGTATGAAGAAGTAACATTATGATTTTGACTATAATTGAAGATGACCTGCATTTTGTCTTTTATTTAAATTCATAAATAATAAAGTTCAATTTCTTCAAGACTCTCACATTTTAATTTGAACCACCATATAGCCTAGACAACACTTGAGTTTTTATAATTCTAATAGAATGAACTCTACAAAATGCGCCACTCTGTTTGTTTATTTTATAAACTTAGGCCTTCTTGCTAAGGTGGTGGTTGTTTGAGGAGTTAAATATTAGGCTAGGCCTAGTAACCAGAATAAGTGAAAATGGGTTTAAGGGTTGAGTTTTTAGTCAAGCAAGAGCTGCAATATGAACTGAGTGTTAGGGGGATTGATTTTGAGCCAAATCAGAATGTAGTTGACCTAAGAAAGCTACTAAGATCTGCCATAAAAATCAATGTGTCACCTAATCTTCACAATCTGGCCAAAAAGTTAGTTATTAAAGATGAGATCCAAACCATTACAGCTAACTTACAATGCTTAGAAAATAAAGTTGAAGATCTTGAAGATGGTAAGGACATAAATGCTTTTATTAGGGCTGAGATAAAGATAAATCATTATGAGGGAAGAATAAAGAACCTAGGCCAATTTAAGTTAGATCCTGCTGATAAAACTAATATTGAGGGATTGAACAGTAAGATAAAGTCAATCAAAGAATCCTTTGGTAAGGTTAATGTAGATGAAACTGAAAAACAAACTGTAGAGCGTAAATTAAGCGAAAGTTTACTAGAAGAAGAAGAACTAGAAAATGTTTTCTGTGAAAAACTAAAAAGTGGACAAAAGGTAGTAAGTCTAGAAACAAATGTAGGTGTTCAAGATGACTCAAAGTGTGCATTCTCGAAATTACCAAATCCTATTCAAGTACATCTAAAAAACTTTCAAATATGTGATGGACTAGATGTAAATAAGTTGCTGCATTTTATTAAAAATATTTTAAGATTAAAAGATGAAACAGGACTGACTGATGAGCAAATCATAAACTTAAGCTTAGGCTACACTACAGGACCTCTACACATTAAGATATTAGAATGCAAGCGTTCAAAACTAAACCTAAATTTGGTTCATCAACAGTTACTTTCCTATTTTGTACCTGTAGGGCTCAAGGAAAATCTGAAAAGGAACCTGGTTAACAGACCTCAGAGAGTAAATGAAGCTTTCAACTGTTATATTTTAGCTGTAAAAGAAAATGCTAAGCTGTTGAACTGTTCATATTCAGAAAGAGAACTTGTAGAACTAATTAGTATAGGTATGAATCCGGAAACTAGGGCAAAACTGGTATTTTACGCAATGCCTTCAACTTTCGAAGACTTGGACAGGTTATGCATTCATGCACAAAACGTTGCCTATGAGGATGATTGCAGGCGCTCAGTTAGGGTAAATCATGCATCACAAGGTAGAATGGTTAACAATGTAAATAGTCCCGTACAACCTATGAAATGTTACAATTGTAACAGATTGGGTCACATTGCCAGAAATTGCTACAGGCGTCAAGATAGGGCAGGGATAAATAACCGATCTAATGGACCAAATCACAATTCAAAAAACGGGGTGAGTGGGGGAAAACCATAAATAAATCCGGAGTAAGTTTTCCCCGAGTAAAAGGAAGAGTATTTTATAACAGTAACAAAATACAAAAGAAAATAAACCGTCAAGAAGTTAGGAAGTACAATAAGAATAACAAAAGAATTAATTACACTCTCGGATCAATTTATAATTATAAATTGAAGTCTAAAGTATGTTTGTTACCCACCCTTCAAGTAAATTTTGGAAATAATTTGACAGAAAATGTTTTAATAGATTCAGGAAGCAGTGTTAGCCTAGTTAATGAAGTTATGTACAAGAATTTAAGATCAAATAATTTTGTCAATGAAACCAAAGAAGCAAACGTTAAGTGTAAATCAGCGATAAATGATAACATAGATATCATAGGGCAGTGCAATGTCAAGATAAAGGTACATAACTTCTCCTGGAAAATTAAATTTCTGATCGCAAAGAATTTAATTTGGAAAGTGATATTGGGTTCAGACTTTATCAAGAACTCTAACATGGTCTTGGATTTAAGTTCAGATAGTTGTTACTTTAAATTTAACCCAGAAGTGAAAATTGACCTAAATAGTAATCCAACTGTAATTACTTCAAATGTAAACAAAGAGATTGTTGTGGGTTGTAATAAAGCAGGAAACGAGATAAGAAAACTGATACAAGATTATCCTACTGTCTTTACAAATAAGATAGGAGAGGCTATTGATTTTGAAGTAATTTTAAAATTAAAAGACCATGAGCCAGTGAAACAGAAATGTTATCCTTTAAGTCCTCCTAAGAATAAAATAATGAAAGAAATAGTAGATGATCTGTTAAAACAAAACATAATAAGACCAAGTTTATCCAGTTATGCTAGCTCAAGTTTTCTTGTAAAGAAGCCAAATTCCGACAAGTACAGATTAGTGATTAATTACCATGCATTAAATAAGAAAATAGAACCAATTAATTATCCGATTGGGGATCTTCATGAGTTGTATCACTATTTAAGGGACTCTGAGTACTTTACTGTATTAGACTTAACTCAAAGTTTTCACCAAATCAAGATAGCTGAGGAGAGTAAACATATTACAGCGTTTACAACAAACTATGAATCTTATGAATGGAACCGTCTACCATTTGGTCTACATTCTGGTAGTGGAATTTTGTCATCTTATCTAAACCGAGTGGTTAAAGGAAAAGTTTAAATTTGTTCTTAACTTTGTGGATGATTTAATTATTTACAGTAAGAATTTAGAAGATCATTTAAACCACCTAAAGCAAGTGACAGAAAAATTAAAGCAACACAATTTAACAGTAAATCCCCAAAAAGCCGTTTTCGCCAGTAGAGAAATAAGTTTCCTTGGTTATCTTATTAGCAAAAATCAAGTAACCATAGATCCGGACAGAACATTAGCGATAAGGAACGCCAAGGCGCCTACAGATGCTAAAGGTGTGTGAGTAGGTTTATTGGAATGACTTCTTATTTTTCTAAGTTCATACCTGAATATTCTAAGTTGGCAGCATGCTTAAATGAACTTAGAAAGAAAAATAGAAAGTTCACATGGACAGAAGAGTGTCAATCGAGTTTTGAAAAGTTAAAAGAAGCAATCATTAACCCTCCTTTGTTAGCAATACCGGACTATAATTTGCCATTTATTCTTCAATGTGACGCTAGTGATCAGGCTACAGGAGCCGTACTACTGCAAAACTATAATGGAGAAATTAAACCTGTAGCTTATTACTCAAAAAAGTTTTCAGGTTCTGAAAAATGTCTCTCAGTTTACCATAAAGAAGCTCTGGCTGTTGTTAGTGCAATAAATAAATTTAGGAATTATCTGGAACACAAAAAGTTCACTCTCATAACCGACAATAGCGCCTTAGCTTGGGTACTTGGTAATTTTCGCAAGTTAGGAAAATTAGGAAGATGAGTAGAAACTATTCTTAGCCTGCCATTTGATATTCAGCATGTTAAGGGTAAAGATAATGCGGTGGCAGATTTTCTCTCTAGGCATTTTGATACTAAAGAAGAGTTGAAGGAGGAAGTATCTGATATTGTAAATAGTGTAAATAGATTTAATGATAAGAGTAAGAAGGAAGAAGCAAGTAAACTTTTAGAAAATGAAGAGAGTATTTTTGTAAATAATATCAAAGACTTTCCACTAACATTTAGTGATTTCAAAACTCATCAAAATAAAGACGAAGAAGCAAGGAAAATAATAGAGAGTGTAAACAATGGTACAAATAATCAAAAGTTTATTTTGAGTAAAGGTGTATTAATGCATCAAAGTACAGCCAAGAGCGGTAAGAAAGTATATTTACCAAAGAGGTTGTTTGACATGGTGTTTAAATACTTTCATAACTCATTGAGTGGTTGTCACTTGGGCGTGTATAAAACCATAAAAAAGATTACAGAATATTTTTACATGCGAAACATCTCCGATGACGTTAAACAAAGAATTAAAGTTTGTGAGTTATGTAAAATGGGGAAACCTTCTCAAAAAGTATTTCAAGGGCCTTTAGTGTCAAGTAATGCAAATGCTCCGATGGAAAGATTGTACATTGATATTTTCGGTCCATTAACAAGAAGCAAAACAATGAACAATAACTTGTTAATTGTAGTGGATCAATGCACTAAGTTTGTATGGTTGTACGCAATGAGGGATGCAAAAGCTAAGTCAATTGTAAATATTTTAGAAAATTCTGTGTTTAAAAACTTTGGTTTATGCAGGGAACTCATAAGTGACAATGCTAAATGTTTTGTTAGTAGTGAATTTAAGAATTTTCTTTTCAACAAAAGTATCATGCACAGGACAATAATTCCTTATGTACCAAGAAGTAATATTTCTGAGCGGTATCTGAGAAATATTAAAGCTATTTTTCAAATATATTTCCACGACTGTCAAAATAAATGGGATGTGAAACTTAGTGAAATTCAATTAGCTTTAAATAATGCATGTAATGAAGCTACAAGATACACTCCACATGAACTTATGTTTAGTTATAAAGCTAATAGTGCACTTTCAAACGCTTGGGGTTTAAATGAATTAATAGAAGGGAAGATAGACGCAAAGGTGTTAGCAGGAAAACTACATCAAGCTATTTCAAATAATAAAAGCCGAAACAAGATGAATGAAAATTTAGAAAAATACAGCGGGGAGAAATGTAAACATCCATTCAAGAAAGACAGTATAGTATACATGAAGACCTATCAATTGAGTAATAAATGGAAAAAGTTTCAAGCTAAGACTGCACTGAGGTATGATGGACCATATAAGATTTTAATATTTATTACAGATGTAAGTTGTATTGTTCAGAAAATCAGTAACCCTCACATTGTAAAAAGAGCTCATGTTTCTCAATTAAAACTTGGATCAAAGTAAATTAAATGAGTTAAAAAAAATGTTGGTTATATTAGTACAATTTTAAATCAGAGTTAATGTTTTCTTATTGCAGAATTTTAAAGTAATATCCAGTAATTTCATTTTTTTTATAAAGTGTAAATTTTGTATTTATGAAATTGATTATTGACCATGAGTAAATGTTTTAACTTGTTGTAAAAAAAATTTAGAAACAGAAAATGTATGATTTAAACGCATGTGTAAAAGATTGCACCTGAATTGTAGAATTCCACCAATTATTCCTGGGATGCAGACAAACACTTGACCTTGAACTTGTACATAAGGAGCTCCAGACTTTCACTTTCACTTTAACTGCACTGACTAATCACTGAATCAAACTTATATTTTATTTTTAACTTTTTTTTAAATTTATTGGTAACACTTCGATTTACTTCACTTGACTTGACTTTACTTTCACTTGACTTTGTCTTACTCGAGGTGTGAACGACAAACACTGGCATCCTGGTGGAATGGGATTCTTTTCAATGAGCACAATTAAATTTCATTAAAAATGTTGTACTCTTAATATAAGACAAATATTGTTAATTTATTTAAAGAAAATGTTTATGTACGTTGTTAAAGATATATTTTAAGTGTTAACAGATGCTGATTAACTGATTACAATGGTGATTCGAGAAATTATGAGAGGTGGTATAATGGTCAACCACTGCACACGCTGAGAAGTACTGTAATAAACTGCAAAAGGAAAGCTGAGTACCTGAGGTGACCCCAATCCTGTTTTCTTATCTGCTGCTGGAATTCATTGAGGCATGAAGAATTGGTGGAGATAAGGCACCAACTATTGAACTATGGACAGTTTTATTGTCTTCTTGAAAATTATTTAGTAGTAGTAAAGCGTTAAATGTGTTTGTTATTTTTTATTTTATAAATGATGTTAAGAATTAATTTTGTGACAAGATGAATTTTATTTCATAAAGTAACAAAAAATTCAAGAAAGGGGAAATTTGTAGCATATATGGAAGGTTTTATAATTTTTTGTTTACATGCAATGAAATAAATTAGTAATTTTGAATTTATAATTGTATAATTAGGACACTCTGCTCAATAAAAAATAATTAGTTTGTTTTAAGTTGGAAAACTAAAAGTCTGATTTTTTATAGTACTGGTTAGATAAAGTAAATTATTGGCTGATCACTTCAAAACCAAAATCAATGTAAAAAAAAGAACTGTAAGGAAAATTAAGACATTATTGGTGGTTCACGGGTTCTGATCAACCAATCAGAACACGAGGCTGCCGGGTATAAATTAAAAGTTTCCGACCTCGTGGTCCTTCTTGATTATGTGATGTTAAAACGTGTAAAGTTGTTTATCAGTTACCCCAGAAATTTTGGGTAAGTTTAAATTAATTTATTCAAGTTAAATTTAAAATAATTTTAGTAGTTGATTTCATAACCTCAATGTCTTACCTTTCCATTTGTTTTGATATTCATTATTATGACTTTTATGGCAAAATTACAGTTTTAATTATCTTTTTTAGGGCTCATGATACGACTATCAGCACTAGTTGAAATTGTACAGCATAAAATAAAAGTTTAGAGAAATAAAGAATATAAGAAGTTAGATTTTTAAAATTGTATTGAGCAGAGCAACTTTTGAAAAATTAAGTTAATGAAGTTAGAGAAGTTAATTTATATGTATGAAGAAGTAACATATTATGATTCTGATTATTATTGAAGATGACTTGCATTATTTTGTCTTTTATTTGAATTCATAAAAAAATAAACTTCAATTTCTTCAAGACTCTTACATTTAATTTGAACCACCATATAGCCTAGTCAACACTTGAGTTTTTATAATTCTAATAGAATGAACTCTACATAGAAAAGAAATTAAA
>JAQYXR010000451.1:0-50484 GCA_030545055.2 Neoaliturus tenellus | reverse complement strand
AAAATTCCATGAGCGTTTCAGCTTTCTTCATCGTTATTATGTATTTTCCAATTATTTAGTTATATTTTAATTTGTTTTAAACGCTATATGAATATTATCTTACATAAAATGTTATTTAAAATCTTAAGAATATATATATATATATATATATATATATATATATATATATATATATATATATATATATATATGCATGAGAGACAAGCACATAAAACATTTTACCCAATAATTGAATAGAAAATATAAAAATTAATATTCACCATAAGCACAACCTATTAGGGAGAAATGGAGCAAAACAACCCTTTGGAATGTCATGGATGTTTAGAAAAAAAAATAAATAAATAACTTGTGCCTCTCATATTTCCGAGGCTACTAGGTAATTAAACCTCTTGATTTTCTTCAACAAAAATTATTTGGATAAACCTTTTTATACAATAATTTTGAAATTAAATTTATAACAATTATATGCATAATCAAAAATAAGAGAATACCAAAAATTTTTACTGTAATTTAAATAATTAGAGATTTTTTGTAATTAATTCTCAACAAACTTCATTAAAATATAATACAACTAATAAATCAACTGAATCAATAAACTGAAGTGTAGTTAAACTCAAAACTTTAAAAACATTCACTAACATCATTCGAGAGAGTTATGTTAGTTCTAAAACATAGGTTTAAGACAAGCAGAAAGGTAGATTTTGGCATTAGTCCTAAGACACCGTATACCCTAAGCAAATAACCTAATAGTATCACTTTTTTCTATAACCCCCACCAAAAATTTGGTTTTGGGATTAAAACATTAATTTATTGTTTACAATTAACATACAATTTTAAATAAACATGCAACCTTTACAAACGTGAACATGAATTATTTTTTGACATATTTTATAAATTAAATATCACAATAGTTTTTATAAAGTTTATGTAATTAAAAAGGTTTGCATATATAAATTTAGATTCTTATTAAATTGAGTTTTATAACATAATAGTTTATATACATATTGAACTCTTAATAAATTTTAAATTTTCAATGCATTCTAACCCCAAAAAAGTTAATATTTACTGGTTGTAGTAGGTTGTGTAATTTGCTGAATTACTTTTACAATAATAATTTGCAAATAACTTTTACAATTTCATCCATGATAAGAATCACAACTTTGCTTACACTTTAACATTATTACTAAGTATTAAAATACAAACTTTTTATTCTTTCTCTTGATGTAAATTTTGTTTCTTCAACTAATTGAGATTACCGTTTAAAGAAAGCGAGTGGAAAACTCAAGCAACTGTGCACTGTGAAAACTCAAATGAATAATAATTAATTGGGCTAACCTTTAGTAAATATTTAATTTTGTCTATATTAATTAATTTTCTTTCTAAACCACTGTGACAAACTTGTTATTTTTGCTTACAATGAAATTACTGTATCATTGTTTGTCTATGAATTTTTGTTAACTTCAGGTTTAAGGATGGCTGTGTGATGACTCTTACTAAAAATGCATAATTAAGTGTTCTTAATCTGTCCTATACCTATATTTTTACAGGCAAGCATGCTTCTTTTCCTCCTTTTTTCTCGGCTTGAACGCATTGTAAGAGGAATCCGCGCATATCGTTATAAATGTGTCCTCTAGGAGAGCAGAATCTATATATATAATTCCGTAAGCGAATCGGTCCCCACGAAATATCTCGAGTTAGAAGAAAGATAGGGTAACGTATGACGGCTCATTTTAAAGCTTGGGGGCCAAGGACGCAAGGAAAAATACCAGAATTATCAAAAGTTACATGGGCTTCGCCCCATTAGACCTTGAAGTTTCAATGTTAATCTAATGGGAAGAAGATTTTTAGATCTACACGTGTGATTGAGCAGATGTTCCAGTGTTTTATCATAAACTCAGCTGGTTATTGAGCCAGCAATTTTGAGTTAAGATAACCACATAGTTATAACTTTTTAAAATTGGCAATGCACTATAAAAAATGGAGAACACTAATAGTCATGAACGGATTACGGATCCACAGAAGATTTCATCTTCTTGACCCCATCTATGTCATTAAGGAAACCGGAGTAGAATGATTTTTTATGCTGAATTAGTTGGCTTGGACGTAGCATGGTTGATATAATGGTTAATTGTCGTTACTCAGTAAATTTCGTTTAGTTATTACGTTACTGCTTTATATATTGGTTATTTAGTTGATAGAGTTGAAGAGTTGAATTGTTTTGTTGAGTGTTTGTTTGTTTTCGACTGAATCATGATATGTAATAACATTGGATAACCTCCGTATGAGGAATATTTTTCATGTTTTATCCATTCTCTGCATCTTTCTTTACGTAGGTTGTAGGGAAACAATTAAAACACGTTAATCTATAAAGCCGGGTAGCTTTTCATGTAAATGATAGGTGCGAAAACAATCAATATATCAATCATGTTCTACTTCATTGACGAACAGACAAAATAGAGTACAATCAAAGTACAAGGGACGTCGGTGGCACGGATGTAATGGGGCATGGGGGCCCCGAGAGTAAAAAAGTGGTGGAAATAGGGGGCCTAACGGGTGCACAGGAGGGTACGGAGGTACGGGGTTGGACGGCGGGGATGGCAGCACGGGACCATTCGGAGCACAGGGGTCTCTGGAATATGGAGGCACGAAGGGCCCGAGGAGCACGAGGGGTGTCGGTGGCATTGGAGAGGGGGGGGCATGAGGGGCATGGTGGAGGCATGCGAACATAGGGGCACAGGGAGGAACGCGATCATGAGGGCACGGGAGCATGGAAGGTATGGTGGTGAGGGGCATGGGGGCATTCTCGAGAGGCATGGGGATGCACTGGGACAAGTGATTGCGGGGGGTTCGGGGCACAAGGGGCACTAGGGACGTCGGTTGGAAAAAGGTTAGATGGGCATGGGGGCACGGGGGCCCTGGGGAGCAACGTCGGGTATGGGTGCAAGGAAACATAGGGGCCCGGGGGCACGTGGTGGCGCGGGGGTGGGAAGGCACAATAGGCACTAGGGGGAGGCATGAGGCATGGGGGAGGCTTAGGAGAAATAGAAGGCATAGGGGCCACTGGGAATGTGGGAACGGGAGTATCGTGGGTGCAGGGGTATGGGGGCACGAGGGTTGTCTGGGATGCTGGGGTTGGGGGGAACGGGGATATAGGGGATGCGGGGAGGAATGGTGGGCATGGGGGCATGGGGATATGGGGGCACAAGGTGTGTACTTGAGACGTCGGTGGCATGGAAAGGTGGTTGGGCATGGGAGGGGGCATTGGGGAGGAATGAGGAATATAGAGGGCACGGGGGCCACGGGGAAGAACTGCGGGCATGTGGGCACGGGAGAATGGGGGGCACAGGGGCAAAAGGAAGCAAGGGGGCACGGCGGCATGGGGGGTACTCGAGCCCCGGGGGCATAGGGGGTACAGGTAACACGGGTCAGGAGAGTTGAACGGGGACACGGGAAGGCTTGGGGTTACGGCGAGTGTGGGGGTATTGGGGGACAGGCGTCCAGGTTGAAGGAGTGTACAGTATTTAATGGGCTTATTTTGTTTTGAACTATTTTATTTACTTGAGTTACAAACTCATCATGAACATGTATAAGGTTAAAACTATTTTTACCACGTTCGGTAGTAAAGTGGTGAAATAAATTTTATTTTTTCACATAATAGACTACTGTATTTTATTACAGGGAAAATTATTGGTAAATGACTAATTTGATACTTTCAAAAAGTTTCGTCAAGATTAGATGTTTAATTAGAAAACCTAATAATCGTGTAAATTTACACTATAGCTTGAGAAAAATACAGTAACACTGCAAGGAGGTGATAAAATTAAACTTATCTTTGGAGACAACATAACCTTTTTGATTTTTAGGGGCCTTTGCCCCTATAAGCCATTAGTCCCATTATAATTCACATCGGTCCTCGAGCTTCACCCTACAGGCTATCCCAGCTCCAATGTCAATCTTATGTAGGAGATTTAATTGATTGAATTATTACATCTGTAGTAATAACAAATACCTACTAAAAAACAGATGTTTCAAAAACATCAGAATTAGACAAATAATTTTGTCGATTTTCCACCAATGGCGATATCTAGTATCAATCCATTCATAAAATAACAATAAAATACCCCCCTCGCAGCAGACCTGCGTACTCAGCGAATTTCCAAATTATTAATATTAATTTTGACCACATAAAACTCTAAACCAAATAAAATCACATGCTCATAAATAGTGAAATAAATGTCTATTCTCCTTATGATAAATATAGGGAAGAGTATGCAGGTATGCTGCCATGGGGAACACTAAAAGTAGGTTTTTATCATAAAAAATATTTTGACCATATGAAGCCATTTACTAAGTTTCATCAATATCTGTCCATTGCTAAAGAAGGTTGCCTATTCTCCATATGATTAACATGGGAAAAGAGTATGAAGGTTTGCTGCCATAATAAGCACAAAAACCAAGACTTTTTAACATTTTATGGATGAATCTCAACCAAATGAAGCTGAATTCTAAGTTTCATCGAAAAATATTGGTTAATAAGTGAAATATTAACACATCCCGATTCTCCATAAGATTAACATTGGAGCCCCAAAATACAATGTACTGTCTTAAGACTTTTTAATATCTTGGTAACCAATGGAGATAGAGCAAAGCTTCAAAATACTAAATTGTGTGTTTTTTAGCTAAATCCACTGGTCAGAAAAAAAATTTAAAATTTTTAAAATTTACATATTAAAAATGAAAAACCCCATTTTTGGGGTACAAGCCCAACAAAACTACCCTTTCCGGTAGGTCGATAAGTCTGGTTTACGAACTCATCCGAATAAACGTAGGATTACACATCTGTACCAAATTTGGTCTCGATCGGACCATTTTTACGAGAGTTATCGTGTCTAGGGACACATACATATATATATACGCATATATACATATATATATTTTTCATGACTATTATTTTTGGTCTCTTTGCACCTAAAAACAAAGAAGTAACATGGTCCCGTCCTTATGTCTTACCATGAGATCTATGGTAATAGCTTATTCCCTTTGGGAAGTTCGCTAAAAAAATCTAAATTGAGTGTTTCATATTACCGTTTCGGAGAGTTTGGCACGTTTTTAAAATTTTGAGTTAACAAAAGTAGAAAAATCAATTACTTAATATAGAATAATATGTTATATTAACCACAATTTTTTTTATTTAGAATAACTTATAACTAGTAAAGAAATGAAAAAAAAAATCAATGCATTTATTGGGAGCTACAAGAATAATAATTACACGCAGGAAGAAAATTGTAAATGTTGCATTTATTTAAGTTTAAATAATTCTTGAACAAAACACGAAAGATTCATTAATAAATGACATTTATTAAAAAGATGTTCAATTAAAATTTAATATATTTTTACTTTAAGTAATGTTATATTGGACAACGAAGCCCGGCGCACTATCAGTAACGAGCGCTCAAACTTCATTCGATATTCCATTAGTGATATTAATAGTTACCAAAACTGAACTCTGATGTTCTCTGTTCAGCTGAGAAATGCCACAGAGACATTCTTTATTCTCAGATTATCACACGATTTTTACTTCATATGGCTAAACGTACTTTTTTCATTAGAACCACAATTTTGTAAAAGAGACAAATATGACTCTTATTTCATAAGAGTCATATGGGTAACGTGGACAAGTAATTGTGATAAAGATAAATCTATTTGATTAATGGTAAAATTACAGAAAGCATAAAATATATTTCTATAAATACTAACTGAACATAAATACATAACATGATATAAACAGGAGCTCCTGTACCCATTGGACTACATTTTTTCCGGCTATTCAGAAACAAACAAATATTACCATACATGCGTCCTATCTTGATTCGTTTCTGTCTGCCTGTATGTAATTTTTTATTATTAAATTATGAAATTTTAACTATTTGAATTACGAAATTGAAATTAGGCAAAACTATTATAGGTTTTAGGGCAAAATTCATGAGAATTGTAATATTTACATCTTTTACGGTTCCAAAAATGGCCATTAAATATTTTAAAGCTAAATATCTAAAAAGAAAAAAAATATTTTAAACTTGACATTTTTACAACTTTACTTTCTTTATTGTTCGTACCGTAGTTTTATCTCAATCTAGATATTTTTGGATAGACAATAACATTTTGCATTGCTTTGTATCTTACCAACTTAATTGTTTTTAGATATTTGGCTTCGAAAATTTGAAATAAAAGCCATGGAGCCGTAATTATAGAATTATAATCATTCTTTATCGTTAAATAAATAAAAGTTGTGCTAAGTTTCAATTTCGTAGTTCAAATCGTTTAAAATTTATAATCTATCAATTAAAAATTACATCCGGACATACAGATGGAAAATGAATCGAAATAAAAAAATGTTATGTTGTAATATATATTTTCCGTTGTAAATAGCCTGATTAAGTTTGGTCCACTGGTTGGGGGACACCCTGTTTATTTTTTAAATCAAATTACTAACCAAATCCACACTCTCCCTAAAACCAACCCGAACACCCTACATCAACGTAGCTACATTTATTAGCGATAGAACGAAAAATTAAACTGATATCCGTCAGTGCCTTTCATCGTGGATTCCCTTTACACAACCTATCGCGTAGAGTAAATGACACATTTGGAGTGTAAATTTGTGCCTTTTGAAATACTTTTTACGGATGAAGCTTTACGTATTGAGAAAATTTTATACTATTACAAGCGTAGCAAGCTTTTAATTTTTTTTTAATTTCATATCATTTTTTGCAGTATTTTTAATCAGAATAATAGTGGTCTAAGCAGCTATTGTATTATGCATTCCTTTAAGCCACTAGTGATATGTGTTACTAGAACGCTAGGAAAGCGGTTTATTTTATTTTATTTGTTATACTTTACGAGTGGCTTTAAGGCTGAATCAATATTTGCATACATTACTTAACAAAAACCTGCTTATATTTAGTAAAACGTTGTAACAATAATGTAAAAACCATGTCGATAATTATGTTAGAAGGTCACCCGATGTTGCTTGATGTAATCGTCTTCTCCCCCGCTTTTATCTTACAATATTTGGAGGTGATGCATATAAAAAAACTAAAACATGATTCATAACGGGACAATCAGATGATGTGTGATTTGTGTAATTTTTTATTATATATAACACGTATTCTTTTGTCAAATGATGAGCTCTCTGTGGTTTAGAACCTGAATCTTGAAGTGAAACATAATAAAATCATTATGCTAAGGTTACATTTAAAATTTACTTTACATTTGAAATTGTAACGTTCTTAGCATAAATAATGATTGGGGTGTTTCTTTTATCTTCAAAAGGATATTTCCTAAGATTCTTTTCAAGTTTTCTTAAGTACCTTAAACTTTTCATCCATCCAATACAAATACAAACGTAAAGCTTAATACCATGAACAGCCGGTGTAGAGAGGAATTGTGACCAAAAACTGTCATTATCAAACTTATTGCTTCCGGGGAAAGAAGTGAAGCAGTTTTTGTGACAACACATCAGTCATCTGGCTTATGAGAAAAGTTGCTGCTTTCAAAAGTACAATTAATCTAGGCTGAGAGTGGATACAAACTTATTATAATTTGAGCGAAAACATTACATCAATATATTACAAATGCTCAAACTACTTAATTGTTCGGCATTATTTGAAAAAGGTTCCGATTACTCATAGCAGTGTGCCACTTACTTCATAAATTAAAGCTTGTCATATTGAAATAAAAAATTCTCATTTATCTCAAACTTCCATGGTTAAATGCTCTCGGATCCACAGCTTGACTACAACTTGTCTTTGTGAGGAAATCTAAGTTATTTGATTTGTTTAGGAAGATTAAATAATTTCATGATCAGCATTATATGTGTTGGTACTTTACCATTTACCATCGCTTGTTTGCTGAGTAAAATATTGCGTAAATCGAACTTCATAATAGTTTAAGCCTGTATGTAGGGCTACGGAAGTGCTGGATTGTTCATTTTTTATTGTGTTGATTGCTAACTCCAATATGATTTTGGACGTGACTATCTTCAGTTGCTACCTCACACCCAACGAGGCCGTCCAGGACTTTCGCGACAAGATAGATAGCCTAGAGGAGTGCGTTCTCGGCACCACCGGGCATGTCGTCGTTGGTGGCGATTTCAACGCCAGGGCCGTCGAGTGGGGAATGCCCTCTACCAGCTCCCGGGGGAAATACATCCTGGATTTCATCGCCAGGGCCGGTCTTGTCGTCCTCAACCAGGGCGACACACCTACTTTTCGGCGCCCCGGGCAGAGAGGCACGATCCCTGACGTCACCTTTGCGTCTGAGTCGCTCCTTCCGAGGATCTCTGGCTGGAGGGTTGTTGAGGACTACACGGGTAGCGACCACCAATACATCGTGTTTGACCTGCATGATCAGGCAAATCGTCGAGTTTCCGCATCTCGGGAAGGGCCACGCCGGTGGAACACCAACAAACTGGACGTGGTCAAGTTCACCGAAGTCATCTCTCGGGGAGCGCAGGGGAATCCTGGTGAGGCTGGAGCCGAGGCACTAGTAACATCCACGATGGAACTTATCGTCTCGGCCTGCGACCAGTCTATGCCGCGAAGGAAACCCCGACGCGACAAACAACCCGTTTACTGGTGGACTGAAGAGATTGCGGAACTCAGAAGAACATGTTTAAGAACTAGACGAGCCGCCACTAGAGCGAGAATTCCCGCAGACAGAGTTCGTAAGTCGGAGGCCTATAAAGCTGCGAGAAAATCTCTCCGCCAGGCGATCAACAGGAGCAAGGCGAATAGCTGGAGGAGACTTCGTGACGACGTTGATTCCGACCCGTGGGGCCTGGGTTACAAACTTGTAACACAGAAACTCGGCGCCCGCTCTCCACCTTCCATCATGGAGGGCGCCACCATGGGGAGGATCGTCGCTGCGTTGTTTCCTGAACATCCACAGCGACCGCCGGTTGACTTCGGACGGGTAGAGGACGTTCCACTTTTCACTTTCGAGGAGCTGGAAACCTCCGTTCTCTCCCTGAAGAGCAACAAGGCTCCTGGCCCGGATGGGATTCCCAGTGAGGCTTTAAAGAAAGTATTTTTAATCAACGCTGACTTGTTGTTGAGAATGTACAATGCCTGTTTGGTAGAAGGGGTGTTTCCGGCTCCCTGGAAAACAGCCAGGCTTGTACTGATCAGCAAGGGCAAAGGTGATCCCGAGCTGCCGTCGTCCCACAGGCCTCTCTGCATGTTGGACACGGCTGGGAAGCTGTTCGAGAAGCTGATCCGTTCCCGCCTGACTTCTGCCGTGGAAGCTGCCGGGGACTTATGCCCCCGTCAGTACGGCTTCAGAAAGGGACGGTCAACGATCGACGCTGTCACCGAAGTTCAGAGAGCTGTGGAGAGAGCCGAGAGCCACAACCATTTCTCCCGCCGAGTAGTGCTTCTTGTTACGCTTGATGTCAAGAATGCCTTCAACTCGGCGAGGTGGGTCGATATGTTGGATGCGCTTCGCAACACCTTTCGTATTCCTGCATATCTGTTGCGGCTCGTCGAGGATTATCTACGCTCTCGAAGCCTGATTTATGACACGAGGGACGGAACGCGGACGATGGAAGTCACTTCTGGTGCCGCACAAGGTTCAATCCTCGGCCCGGATCTCTGGAACGTTGCCTATGACAGCCTCCTGAGGTCCGAGATGCCTGAGGAAACCACTTTGGTTGGGTACGCCGATGACGTCGCAGCTCTCATTGCTGCACGCAACGTTGAGCTGGCCCAACTGAAGTTGAACCGAGTTATGCGGGTGGTCAACAACTGGATGTCCGATCACGGTCTCTCACTTGCTCTCAGTAAGACGGAGATCGTGATTCTTACGAAAAAGAGGATCGACACCGTCGTCCCGTTTCGAGTGGGAAGGGAGGTGGTCACATCAACTCGTGCCGCCAAATACCTCGGGGTTATGGTGGACACCAAGTTAAGCTGGAGGGATCAGATCTTCGGTACGGCGGACAAGGCCGCTAAGGTAGTGACTTACCTTAGTAGGCTGATGGCCAATGTCGGGGGTCCCCGATCCAGCAGAAGACGTCTGTTGATGTCCGCGGTCCAGTCCGTGCTTCTTTACGGGGCAGAGGTGTGGGCAGGCGCTCTAGATAAGGAGTGCTACAGGTTGCGACTCGCCCGGGTTCAGCGTCAAGCTGCGCTCCGGGTGTGTTCCGCCTACCGGACAGTGTCCGAGCCTGCCGTCCTGGTGGTCGCCGGAGTCATCCCTGTCAAGCTCTTGGCAGGGGAGAGGAAAGCGATTTATCAGAGACAAGGCGAGATCGGCAAGGACACGGCAAGAACAGAAGAGCGCTCCCGAACCTACCAGCAGTGGCAACACAGCTGGGAGCACGACACCCGAGGACAATGGACTGCGCGACTTATCAAGCAGGTCCAACCATGGGTGGAACGGCGGCATGGGGAGGTGGACTACTACCTGACCCAATTTTTGACAGGTCACGGCTATTTTCGGTCGTACCTGAACCGTATGGGAAAGACCGGTTCACCGGACTGCATTTATTGCCCGGGTGTTCCCGACGATGCGGAACACACATTCTTCCACTGTCCCCGTTGGGAAGGGCCCCGCCTGGAGGCCACACAAATCTTTGGTGCATTTTCGGTGGACTCGGTCTGCCAAAAGATTTTGGAGGATGAGGGCAACTGGGATTGTTTGTCACAGTTCGTCCGGGGCATCCTCCTGGAAAAGAAAACCGATCTGGACCGTGAAGTGGCCCAGATCCCTTGATCGAGTGGCTGGATAAGGAGCGAGCCCCACGGGCGTAAGCCAAATTTAGGCCTAGCCTGACGTAATGTGACAAACAATTCCAGGTTAGATTCCTAAAGAGTAGAGGAGGTTTTTTAGTGGGTAAATTCGTTTTTAGGGGAGCCCCACACTACAGGCTGGCCACCTGTGTGCGTAATGCATTTTTCCGCCTCTCCCTCAAAAAAAAAAAAAAAAAAAAAATATATATATATATGATTTTGGCAATAGAATCAAGTGCATTCTCATGGGCCGGTGCTACTAAAAGTCCGCGAGTCCCAGACACCTAATCATATATTGTTGTATAAGTTCAGTTATAAAAAAGTCATCAATTATAAACTAAAAAATTTTTAAGACTTATTTAGTTACTTAAATTTAAAACAGATCCTTTAAATATTCACAAATTTCTCTACATTCTATACTCTTCAATATTTCAAACCTTTTACGTTTTATTTTAGTTTTGAGTGGATTTTACCCAATGATTGTCTCAGGTTTTACTCAACTGCAAATGCCACTCTTTCCCGTCATCAATAAGAGATTGGCTGGTAAAAGATGAGCCCAAGTCCCCGTGGAAGCCACCGACACAGCGGCCCTGAGCACTTTAGAAGCGGAGAGTCCTCGCACCGTGGAAAACATTGACTTCCTGTTTACACAATATTAGAAAACATTATTCCTCTGTTGCTTTAAAATGTATCTTGAATTTTTAATGTGAATTAAATGTGAGTCATATGTATAGATTTACTAAAACTATGACATTTTCAACGCTTTATTTAATAGTTGAAAAAACATTTCTTGATGGCAAATGTTTTTTAATTGTACGAACTTCAGTTTGTAAATCATACTCCAAGACTAGAAGGATAAAATTTTACAAATTCAAATTTTCTTCAGAATCAACATAAAAAGTTAGTAAACGTCTCTTTATAATAACTCCCGTTTGCGGGAGATCGAAATATAAACTTGTGTAAAAGCAAGAATTTAACTTTAAAGAAAACATTGACTTTTATTTAGCTTCACAGTCGATATTTATTAATTTTTTATTGTAGTTTTATAATATTTTAAATCATACTGACATAACTATAAATTTTAATGTCCAAACTTTTGTAATAGCAAGATTTTGGCTTTGAAGAAAAGTATCAACCTAAACTATGTTTCAGAATTGATAATAATTAAAATTTAGTTTTAATTGTAATTTTAGATGTTTCAAATCATAATGAACCGCTATGAATGCTAAGGTCCTATTGCCATGGAAAACATTTACTTTAAATTAATCTTTCACTAAAGATATATTATTGACATTAAGTTAGTTGGGAATACCACTCAAGTAGCTTGTATTGAATTCATTGCATTAAATTCAACAGTTACAAACAGTTATTGTAACTAAGGTTTTACATACTCTAAACGTAATTTTTTGTATGTTGTAGATTATATGAGCTGCCTAGAATGAAAGTGGTGTAAGTCAAAATTTTGCAAATTTGAGTTAGATACAAAAATAGGTTCCTCTTTAGCTCCTCTATTCATTATGATAGTGGTGTAAGTCAATAGTTCAAAAACTGGCCACCAGGAGCAGCACCAATAATATCAACAAACCGAAACAGCTGTTGGACTGAGAATGACAGTGGTGTAAGTCACACATTGGAGTGACAAGCTAATGTTAACTGTTTTTAACTATAGTCGTGGTCAGGCTTATTGGCGGGTGGATCAATCAGCTGATGCAACCTATTATCTTAGTAAACTGTTTCCAGAAGGTAATAGTAACTGTTTTGATTGGAATCATAATGTAACTGTTTGTCACCATTCATTTTTAACTTCAGCTTCTCTTTCACATTTATACTATTTTTTTAATGCTTTTTATTTTGGCCGAATGATTTTATTTATTATGCTTGTTTATCAAGTGAAACAGATAGAAGGATCCATGATGATTATATTAGGCAGATTCAGGAATATCTTACCTTAAACAAACGTTAAAGGAAAACATTAACATAGGCTATAGGAAACGTAAAACATGAGGAAACGCGTTATGAGTTGTATAGGATAACCTAAAAAGTTTTGTAATTTTCATCTTTCACTAACAAAATGTTGTCTAATGAGACCACAACAAAGACAGAAATAGGCTATATTGTTTAAGTGAGTGAAAAAGAAATAGGCTATACACAAAGAATTTACACTGTATCACCATAAAAAAAAGTATTCCCAAAGCATTATCCAAACTCAACTCTGATTTTAAAATACATTATTTTTCTCATGTCAGTGTAATTTTTAGCTTCTATAAATCAAAATAAATTATCTTGTTAGACAAAGTCTGAATATATTAGAAAATTAGGGTGAGGCTTGTTCATCACACTTCTCGTTTAGCGTAGTCCTACGCATGAGGTGCCTTCCTCTTTCTTAGACGCACGATTGTAGGTACGTTAAGTGCAACATTAAAGATAATCTAACATTTCAATACGTGTGTGTAAGTTAAATGTTTTTGATAAACTATAATTTTTTAAAGATATCGCTAGTAAAAATGTATTAAAACAATATATTTAATGGTTTAATTAATAACAAGTTAGAAACAATGTTGTGTCTATACGTAACAGCTGGCAATATTATAATATGTTTGTAACCGTTACTTTATGATAATGGTTGAAGCAGATATTGTTACAATCTAGAAACAGTTTACGAAGAAAACAGGTTGTAACAGCTGATCGGCCACCCGCCAATAAGCCTGTCCAGGACTATAGTGAGTTATGGAGCATAGCTGTGATTTTATGACATTTAAGTGATAATGGAGGGTAAATAATAAGGGTAATGACGATAAAGTAGAAGACCCAGTAACATAATTTTGTGGTGTAAGTCAGCCCAAGCCACTCAAGTCACAGCAAAAAGTGGTGTAAGTCACTCGAATCCATAAAAATCAATTAACAAATCAGCCTAAATGTATGTTTTATGCTAAATAAACAACTAAATAAAGTATTAGGCTTTTCTACAATCCAGAGTACAATAAATCGTTTCTATAGATGTAACCTAGATTTTTTAACAGCTAGTTTCACAAAAACGTTAATAACTCAATACTAAGGTTCAGTGACTTACACCACTTTCATTCCAGGCAGCTCATATATAAATACTATGAAATGGTCAATTTTATCAGCTCTTCGTTATTACAAGGATATATTTTAAGTTAGGCATTCATTATAACAGTTAGTCATTAGTAGATAACAGTTTCAGGCTTTTAATTTTTTCCTAAAATGTACTAACTTTCTTACTCAACTCAAGAGAAGTTTAATGTAAAACACAATTTTTTCATCCACTGGCAGTAATTGATGTAAAATTTAAGAACTGTTTTAATTAAGTACTGCTCTTCCGAAACCAAATCTTACAAACTATAAATACGTTTACTCTTTATGCTCTCCAAGATTATATAACGTAACATTTAAATCCATTACACAAATAATTGATAGCAGTAAGAGTTCTTTGAATAAATTAGAATATGAGCAATTGCTGTTGAAGATATCGAGGAACTATTAAAATTTCAAATTTTGAATGAATTTAGAGGAAAGGTATTTCTATGTTTTGTTTGTGTCACTTGTTAATGATTACTGTTCGATTATATTTTAAATGTTACCTAACTATTTTATCATATATTTGCAGATCATACTTTATATCACTACAGCTATAAAACACAATATTAAGCTTTATTCGTGAGTTATTTTTACGAGCAACTAGGCACATCGTTTCTTTTCTTCAAAAAAGAATAATATTAATTATAATGAGGGGACTCCGTATCGGACTTTGCCTTGGGAAAACCTATTTATTCATATTTTTTATACTATTTATTAAATGTATATGGTAGATAATGTATGTATGTTTTATTATTATTTGTCCTTGTTTACTTATCAAGAAATCTTTTACTTGAGTTTCGTTCAATTGTTCTGTATTTCGTGAAGCTCTATATGAATAAAGAATTATTATTACTATTAATTTGCGCCCATTTATCATATTACTGCATTTATAATTTATGCTTATTCAAATTTTAATAATTATCGTGACTTTCTAAAGTAGTATATTAATTTAATTAATGAGTATCAGCTAATAGTTAATTTAATCAAGTCTTCTCCGAATTGAAATTCTTGATGATCTTACAATAACATAGCAAAAATCTCGTTTAAGTCAATTAAAGAGAATGTTTGAATTAGGATAAAAAGTTATACAAAGATTGTGTTCACAGCTTTAAGACGGGCATAGCTTATTAGTAGAAACAGTTTTTGTCCAAGATTTCAAGTAAAATAAGTATTAAATGCAAATATCTTTTCCTCTCTAGCCTTATTTAATATGCAGCAAAAGTGCTTTCTAACAAATACCGTACTACTATGACGAAAAATAATCCGCTTTCTTTGTGTTATAAAATACAAATATGAAAACAAATCGTTTCAAAATCCGTTTATTGATCTTCATAACATTTTATCTAGTTACAAAATATTTACTTACAAAACACCAGTAACAGTTCTTATTACACAATACTACAGTACTTTGTAGGTCTCTACTGTTTCTAAGCATCAAGCAAAATAGATTTTAAATTTAGACTAAAATTTATAAATAACAAGACAAGATGGTAAAACGTTGGTGTTAATGAAAACAGATTCAATTACTGAGCTCAAGAATGACAGTAAAGAGATGTCACAGGACTTCTTGTATTAGATTATGCAGAGGATAGAGACACAAAATCAAGTTAAAACTCTAAAGTGGTGTTGCAGAATTACATTCTTGAAGCTGTGTCAACTTGTTGTCTTCATCTTATGGAGTAGATAAAATATTTTCTTAATTTTTTAAATTTTAGCGAATTTCCCTATAGGGAATACGCTATTACGGTAGTAGTCACGGTAAGAACTAAGCCCGGGACCATAATACTTTTTCGTTTTGAGGTCCCTAGAAGCCAAAAACACCGTTCGTTCAAATTGATATTTATGTATATATATATATATATATATATATATATATATATATATATATATATTATTATATTATATATATTATTGTTATTGAAATCATTGAGCTCAGCACTCTGAATGGTTTTTTTATCAAACATTTAATTGACCAACATGTTTCGGGCTTAAGCCCATGATCCTGTAATCCAGCTACTTGGAGGTCACGAATTGTGGATAGTTATGAGCGATGGCTTGTGGATGCGATATTTCCTGGTGGGGATTAACGTCCGCACTAGTGAATACTAGTTCATCCATAAGTACCATCCTAATAATTAGACCAATTCGTATATAAGAGGTTGAAATTGTGGTTCGGATCCCACGTTAAACTGAAGGTCCCTAGATACCATTGGCTGTTGGGATATGAATTAACAGTCCTGTCTAAGGAGAATGTCGGCCTTAGTCAGTAACAAGACTACAAGATCGCGCCACAATCATCCTACACTCATCCTTCATTCATACTTGGCTTTAAACTACCTATTGAGTTAGGTCGCCATTTCAATAAAGGTATTAAAGGTAAGGTATTAAAGGTATCACGGTCTTCTTATATAAATTTACATTACCCTTAAACAAACTTAACACTAAATAAACTACTTTCTGTTCTTGTATTGTCAGCTGTTTTTCTTTTATTTATTTCATTGGCCTCTGGTTTTTTACTTTTAATATTTCATCCAATAATATATGTTTTTTTGCACTTTGTTGCGTGTTTATTATATTTGACGGGTCTTTTTTGCAGTGTGAATATATCTGAAATTCTTCTTTGACGTCTAACTTTTTTCCTTTTTGGCCATATTCTAAAATCTCAAGATCCTCTTTTATCGATTTGAAGCTGTGGTTGTTTTTGAGCATGTGTTCTGCAACATTCGACTTCATGCTTGTCAAGTTTCTTGAACATGTCCAAGCCTTTAATTCAAGAAACTTGACAAGCATGAAGTCGAATGTTGCAGAACACATGCTCAAAAACAACCACAGCTTCAAATCGATAAAAGAGGATCTTGAGATTTTAGAATATGGCCAAAAAGGAAAAAAGTTAGACGTCAAAGAAGAATTTCAGATATATTCACACTGCAAAAAAGACCCGTCAAATATAATAAACACGCAACAAAGTGCAAAAAAACATATATTATTGGATGAAATATTAAAAGTAAAAAACCAGAGGCCAATGAAATAAATAAAAGAAAAACAGCTGACAATACAAGAACAGAAAGTAGTTTATTTAGTGTTAAGTTTGTTTAAGGTTAATGTAAATAATTTATATAAGAAGACCGTGATCATGGGCTTAAGCCCGAAACATTTTGGTCAATTAAATGTTTAATAAAAAAACCATTCAGAGTGCTGAGTTCAATGATTTCAATAACAATAATGATATTAGCAGCTCTTATGCAAGTTAATAATTTTACAATATATATATATATATATATATGTGTGTGTGTGTGTGTGTGTGTGTGTGTGTGTGTGTGTGTGTGTGTGTGTGTGTGTGTGTCCGTGAACACGATAACTTTTGAACGGAACCTCCGATTTTGATGAAATTTGGTACAGGGGTGTAAGCCAGTGTCTACTAGGTTGAGTTCGCGAACCAGAATGATCGGACCATGGGAACGGGGTTTTATGGGGTTTCAAAAGGGTTACAAATGGGTTTTTGGCTTTTTTAATTTTATTTAGAAAATTCAACAATTTTAACTTAAACCATTTAAAAGAGCTTAAAAAACAAACAATCTAGTATTTTGAATTTTTTATCTAGCTTAAATGGTTATGGAGAAAATTGAAAAAGTATGTTTTCCATGTTATTCTTATGGGAAATTAACAAAACCTTCTATCTTGCTTATTTATTGACATATCTTGATAAAATTTGGTATGTACATTCATTATTAAACGTTTAACTTAAATTTGCTAAGAAAACCCATATGGCGGCAAACCTAGGTACTCACCCCTATAGGGTTTGTGGGGAAAATAAAAAGAACACCATAGCCTTATGAAATTTGGTATGTACAATCACTAGGTAGGGTTTAATTTATATTTACCAACAAAACCCATATGGCGGCAAACCTACATACTCTCATCCCCATGAATTTTATGGGGAAATAGAAAATATACCAAAATTCCATTGGAAATTCGCTGAGTACGCAGGTCTGCTGCGACGGGGGTATTAGTTAATTTTTATGTCTGTTTGAAACTTAACTAGTGTGCTTGTTGCTTGAATTCAAGCAATATAATTTGTACTATCAAATGGCATTGCTAAAAATGTAACCTTAAGCTCTAAACCAGTTACACCTGAAAAATCCAATATTGTAATTGTCAGCAATCACCCAAAACTACATTTATCCACAGCTACATTAAGAGATGATTACAATTCTCGACCCGAGCCAAATGTTATTCTGATGGGAAAATTTCAAATTTCAATTAAGGATGGCACCCTAATTTTAAGCCCGCTTCTTATAATTTTTTGCGGAAACAGGTACAGACTAAGTCTATCCAACAACATGAACTTGAAAAATGGTTGAACATTGTATGAGGAGTTCCAATTACAAAAACTTATCATATTAAATAAGTACTAGTGCAACAGTTGCTCGAAAAAAAGCAATTTAATTTGGACTATCACATTTTATTGCTGAAAGTTAAGTTTATTTCTAAATCAGTTACACCCGACCAATCAAATATGTGATTAATTATTGAGTAATCATCCAAAACTACGTTTTATATACAGACTAGCAGTTACCCGGCGCGCGTTGCTGCGCTAAATTAAGTTGTTTACATAAATAAAGCTATTTTAATATAACAAAAAAAGATAAGTTAAGTTTTTAAATATAACAAAAAAGTCAATGGCATAGAAAGTAAGTACATTAATATTACTGTAAGGCCAAAGGATAAACAGGCATTTTGAAAATTTAAACCCAGAATAGTCAAAGTTTGCCTCGTATCTTATTGATCGAAATTGCAAATGCAAGAAAGAACACCTATGAGCAAAGAGGCACGTCCATGTCAAATTTCAACCCCAGAGGCCCTAAATTAATTTAAAGTCCAGTGGAGCACAGCCCTACTAAAAATATATTTGCATAACCATTCTTGAATCCAGTGGGAGCCCTAAGGAGCTTAAAAATTATATTTGCAAAACCGTTTCCTTGTGAGTAGCTATGAACAAAAAGAATCGTACATCAAATTTCAACCCCGGTGGCCCTAAAGTAATTTTAAAGTCCAGTGGGGCGGAGCCCTAAAGTGCTTAAAAACGACATGTGCAAAACCGTTTCTTAATGAGCACCTATGAACAAAAAGAGTCATCCATATAATTTCCACCCCGGTGGCCCTAAAGTGATTTTAAAGTCCAGTGGGGCAGAGCTCTAAAGATCTTAAAAAACTATATTTCCAAAACTGTTTCTTAATAAGCACCTAAGAGTAAAGAGAATCGTCTGTCGAATTCCAACACCGGTGGCCCTAAAATAATTTCGAAGCCCAGTGGGGCGGAGCCCTAAAAAGCTTAAAAAACTATATTTTCAAAATTGTTTCTTAGTGAGTACCTATGGGTAAAGAGCTTCGTCCATCAAATTTCAACCCCGGTGGCCCTAAATTAATTTTGAAGTCCAGTGGGGTGGAGCCCTAAAGAGCTTAAAAAACTATATTTGCAAAACCGTTTCCAAGTGAGTACCTATGAGCAAAGAGAATCGTCCATGTCAAATATCAGCTCCAGAGGTCCTAAAGTAATTAATTTCAATGTCCAGTGAGGCGGAGCCCTAAAGTGCTTAAAAAACTATATTTGCAAAACCGTTTCCTAGTGAGTACCTATGAGCAAAGAGAATCGTCCATGTCAAATTTCAGCTCCGGTGGCCCTAAAGTAATTTTGAAGTCCAGTGGGGTGGAGCCCTAAAGAGCTTAAAAAACTATATTTGCTAAACCGTTTCCTAGTGAGTACCTATGAGCAAAGAGAATCGTCCATGTCAAATTTCAGCTCCGGAGGTCCTAAAGTAATTTCAATGTCCAGTGAGGCGGAGCCCTAAAGTGCTTAAAAAACTATATTTGCAAAACCGTTTCCTAGTGAGTACCTGTGAGCAAAGAGAATCGTCCATGTCAAATTTCAGCTCCGTAGGTCCTAAAGTAATTTCAATGTCCAGTGAGGCGGAGCCCTAAAGTGCTTAAAAACTATATGTGCAAAATCGTTTCTTATTGAGTACCTATGGGTAAAGAGCATTGTCCATCAAATTTCAACCCCGGTGGCCCTAAAGTAATTTTGAAGTCCAGTGGGGTGGAGCCCTAAAGAGCTTAAAAAACTATATTTGCAAAACCGTTTCCTAGTGAGTACCTATGACCAAAGAGAATCGTCCATGTCAAATTTCAATTCAACCCCGGTGGCCCTAAAGTAATTTTGAATTCCAGTGGGGTGGAGCTCTAAAGAGCTTAAAAAACTATATTTGCAAAACCTATGGACCTATGGTGCACCTATGGACAAAGAAAATCGTCTATGTCAAATTTCACCACCTGTAGGTTTTAAGTGTAATTGTGAGCTTCCGTAGGGCAGAGCCATAAAGACAACATAAACATCAACATTATACCTCACACCTGGTTACTTCTATGATTATAAGCATCTGCTTAAATGAAACTTTCAATTTTTTTAATTACAGCAGTTCATTTTGTAAACACTAAATTTCTAAAACCTGACACTGCACCATTGTATGCCCTCTGGGTCAGAGCCCTTTGGACAGATTTGCACCAAACTTCACACAAACCATCCTTGAATAATGCTTAATAATGCCTGAAAGTTTCATTACAATCTGTTCAGCGGTTTCGGAGTCTATAGGCAACATACATATATATATACAAATATATATACATACTTCCTCTTTTATAGATATAGATGTACATTAACACATGTTTAAAATGCTCAACTGAATCCTGATTATTATTCTAATTGGAAAATTTCAAATTTCAATGATGGATAGAACTTTTATTTTAGTCCGTTTCATTTCAACTATTGGCGGAAACAACTACAAACCAAGTCCTATCCAACAACATCAAACACTTGAAAATCAGTTTGGACAGGTCTGCTTAATCTCGTACAATCTCCCATAGATTAATCATTAAAATTATGTAAAGTAAAATCATTGCAAGGCCTTCATTTGTAAAATTCTGGCTGTTAAACTGCCCATGTGTAGCACAAATCCTGGCGGGCTCTCTCACGTCTCGTGCAACCACCGAACTTAGTTTTAAATATGAAAGTACACGTAGTGATGCTTCTAAAGAGCGCTTCATCATTCTTAAGTACTATAATGGAAACATTAATTGTGTTAGATAATTTATTTTATAAGCTAAGTTCTTACGTAACAACTTACTTGACATGGGGATCATCTTCTCAAGTAAGTTTTTTTTTATGTAAATAAAAATAATTATCACCGTTCAACTGTTTTCACCATTCAATGGAGATGGGCGGTTTTCAATTAAATAAAACTCATTAATTTTTTTTATTATTGCATGTTTATTTGCCAACTTAGTTAACAAAGAATAACCTGCCATTCCAGTAATTAGCTAAAGTGTAATGTCCATCATTTAGAATACAGCATTAAGTCTGTTCTCAACAACTCCATCACAAGGTAGACCTTCCCCCCGGGAGTCCAACAAAAGCACCACCATCTAGCAGTCCAGCTGTCCATCTCTGCAGACATCAATATCTTTAATGATTTGCGGTGTAAGTTTATAAGCACAGCTATTAAGGTACGCCTACGGAAAAAACCTCATTGATAATAGGAGACCCAGGAGGAACATTGCCGAAAGTGATAAAATCTGTCTGTACATGTAAACTTCTTTCTGTGTGAGTGTGAGTACCAAAAGCAGAAGAAAATATACCCATAAAAGGCAAAATTAAAATGGGTTGAATAATACAGTCTTTCAAGAAACTACTGTCACCCTTAAGATATATTAGTCTTTGTGATGAAGGTGTTCAGAGGAGACTTGAGCAATGCATTTGAAATTATGACAGACGCCATTATTGTTCACAAATAACTGAAATGGCAGGTAATGCGATTTTTGACTAATATTGCAAAGAATAAGCTTAGATTTAGTGTAAATAAACATGTATTAACTTTAAAATTGTTAGGGTATAATTAATTTAAATAAAAACCGTTCATCTCCCGTAGGTTATCCTGTATATTGAACCATAATTATTGAACTTTATACAAAGCATTTAATCTAAATAGGAACATTTTTATTTTTTAAGTATTTAAAGAAACTAGATTGTAAAGTTGTTACATGTATTCACCGACTGGGATGAAGGACAGCCGGTTGACTTGCAAGGTAAACAGGATCATTGGAAGATAAACTTGGGCAGACAAACTTTGTGTTTGGAACTTGCTCACTCTTTAAACAGAAATAGTACCTGCAATAAACCGCTGTTTGCTTCTAACTCTCGGCGGCGTGCTCAGCTAAACCCAAAGCTTGCAATGATCATCAATAATGTTAAACATAAACTCATAATACTGCATATTGTTTGTATTTTTGATTACCAACAATAATTAATCAGTTATATGCTATGACCAGCAACAATGATTTCTTTACCAACAATGATATCAGTTATATAATATGACCACCGGTATTTTTAATGGGATGAATTTTAAGCAATTTAAATTGCAATTTTCTTTAAATATTTAAAAATACTCACCTTGCTGATCAACCAATAGCAATTGGTTTCTCACATCAATTGTTAAAATTGCTTGAATATTTACAGTAAAACACAACAAAATTACAGTAAAAACAGGATATAGGCCTATCACGAACAAAATACACGATCAAAGAACAATTTAAAAATCAATTTATTAAATATGAAAAATAAAAAAGATTTATTCATATTTAAACGAAAAATTATTTATGCGTCACCTAACGAAGCTAAAGAATTATCAAGAGAAAAATTTAAGAGTTACATCAAGATACTATTAATAGAAAACTGTCTCTGCTCTAAAAATGAATATTTTTAAATAATTATAAATTAGTAGCCAGTAGTATATATACGTCACTTCTGGGCCATGAGGAAGGACGAGAAGGACGAATTTCCTAACAGTCCTATAGACCTATTTTTAACGGATTTTCGGTGATTTTTGCCTACTTTTCGGCAATTTCAAAGCATTTTTAATGATTTTCAAAACATTTTTAAGGATTTCCAAGGCATAAAAAATTGATGGGGCCATGAGGAAGGACGAATTTCCTAACAGTCCTATAGACCTATTTTTAACCGGTTTTCAGTGATTTTTGCCTACATTTTGGCAATTTTACAGCACTTTTCAGGAATTCCGATAAAAAAATGATAGAGGAGGGTGACTGCGCCATGAGGGATGCGAGAAGTGCGAATTTCCTAACAGTCCTACGTAAGGACTAGTCCCGTGTAAGGACTATTGTATTTAGATAGTCCTGCGTGAGGACTAGTCCCGCCTGGGGACTATTGTATTCAGATAGTCCCGTGCAAGGACTATTGTATTTAGATAGTCCCGCGTGAGGACTAGTCCTGTGCAAGGACTATTGAATTTAAATAGTCCGGAGTGGGGACTATTACATTTAAATAGTCCGGCATGGCGGCTGTTGTATTTAAATCGTCCGGCGTAGGGACTATTGTATTTTAATGGTCCTGCGCAGGGACTATTGTATTTAGATATCCCGGCGTATGGACTATTAAGGATTATTATATTTATAGTGCAGTGTGTGGGTTTTCACCGTACAAAAGCAATAAAAAAATAAAGTAATTAATAATAGCGATTAGAACAAATAAGTTTTCAACCATCGTCTTCTTCATCAGAGTACTGCAAGTACCCCAGCTGATCTAAAATTCCCACATGACCTGGATAGTCTTGAAAGGGTATCTCAGACAATATACAAACATTTTCGTCACCATCCGACATTTCATCTTCACCATCAGGATCTGCCAACAGATCACGTCCGCATCTTGTGACTTTAAATGCTGACTTGTGACATAGGAAACAAAGCGATTTAAAACACTTATCAGGTAACTCAACAGCTTCGTCATTTGCTTCTAGTTGAACTATGCGAGCAAACCCGCAATTATAGCAGTATATTATCTTGGCATCCTCCATTTCTCGAACCGCAAACTTTAATTTGATATTACCTTAGTCTTAAGCCCTAAAACATAGCAGCTAAAGCTTTAACCTGTGAATAGGGCCTATTAGCCACCAGCTTAGACCTAATGTGTTGGACCTAAGATCTAAACCTAAGGCATTACACCTTAGTAGAAAGCCCTAAAAGCTAGCAGCTAAGGCTTTGACCTTTGAATAGAACCAATTAGTCACCAGCTTAGACCTAATGTGTTGCACCTAAGATCTTAACCTAAGGCCTTGAACCTGAGTCCAAGGCCCTAAAACCTAGCAGCTAAGGTTTTGACCTGTGAATAGGGCTTATTAGTCACCAGCTTAGACCTAATGTGTTGCACCTAAGATCTTAACCTAAGACCTTGCACCTGAGTCCAAGGCCCTAAAACCTAGCAGCTAAGGCTTTGACCTGTGAATAGGGCTTATTAGCCACCAGCTTAGACATAATGTGTTGCACCTATGATCTAATTCCTTAGACCCAAGGCTTTAGACTTAAGCCCTAAAACCTAGCAAGTAAGATTTTGACCTATGAATAAAACCTATGAGGACTATTGTATTTAGATGGTCCTGCGTGAGGACTATTGAATTTGAATAGTCCAGTATGGGGACTATTTGTTTTGGATAGTCCGGTATGAGGACTATTGTATTTAGATAGTCCGGCATGGGGACTATTGTATGTGGATAGTCCGGCATGGGGACTATTGTATTTAGATAGTCTGGCGTGGGGACTATTGAATTTAGATGGTCCCGCGTAAGGACTATTATTTAGATGGTCCTGCGTGGGGACTATTGTATGTGGATAGTCCGGCATGGGGACTATTGTATTTAGATTGTCCGGCGTGGGGACTATTAAATTAGATGGTAGTGCGTGAGGACTGTTGTATTTAGATAGTCCGGTGTGGGGACTATTGTATTTGAGATAGTCCTGCATGAGCACTATTGAGTTTTAGATAGTCCGGGGTGAGGACTAGTCCTGTGCAAGGACTATTGAATTTAAATAGTCCGGAGTGGGGACTATTACATTTAAATAGTCCGGCATGGCGGCTGTTGTATTTAAATCGTCCGGCGTAGGGACTATTGTATTTTAATGGTCCTGCGCAGGGACTATTGTATTTAGATATCCCGGCGTATGGACTATTAAGGATTATTATATTTATAGTGCAGTGTGTGGGTTTTCACCGTACAAAAGCAATAAAAAAATAAAGTAATTAATAATAGCGATTAGAACAAATAAGTTTTCAACCATCGTCTTCTTCATCAGAGTACTGCAAGTACCCCAGCTGATCCAAAATTCCCACATGACCTGGATAGTCTTGAAAGGGTATCTCAGACAATATACAAACATTTTCGTCACCATCCGACATTTCATCTTCACCATCAGGATCTGCCAACAGATCACGTCCGCATCTTGTGACTTTAAATGCTGACTTGTGACATAGGAAACAAAGCGATTTAAAACACTTATCAGGTAACTCAACAGCTTCGTCATTTGCTTCTAGTTGAACTATGCGAGCAAACCCGCAATTATAGCAGTATATTATCTTGGCATCCTCCATTTCTCGAACCGCAAACTTTAATTTGATATTACCTTAGTCTTAAGCCCTAAAACATAGCAGCTAAAGCTTTAACCTGTGAATAGGGCCTATTAGCCACCAGCTTAGACCTAATGTGTTGGACCTAAGATCTAAACCTAAGGCATTACACCTTAGTAGAAAGCCCTAAAAGCTAGCAGCTAAGGCTTTGACCTTTGAATAGAACCAATTAGTCACCAGCTTAGACCTAATGTGTTGCACCTAAGATCTTAACCTAAGGCCTTGAACCTGAGTCCAAGGCCCTAAAACCTAGCAGCTAAGGTTTTGACCTGTGAATAGGGCTTATTAGTCACCAGCTTAGACCTAATGTGTTGCACCTAAGATCTTAACCTAAGACCTTGCACCTGAGTCCAAGGCCCTAAAACCTAGCAGCTAAGGCTTTGACCTGTGAATAGGGCTTATTAGCCACCAGCTTAGACATAATGTGTTGCACCTATGATCTAATTCCTTAGACCCAAGGCTTTAGACTTAAGCCCTAAAACCTAGCAAGTAAGATTTTGACCTATGAATAAAACCTATGAGGACTATTGTATTTAGATGGTCCTGCGTGAGGACTATTGAATTTGAATAGTCCAGTATGGGGACTATTTGTTTTGGATAGTCCGGTATGAGGACTATTGTATTTAGATAGTCCGGCATGGGGACTATTGTATGTGGATAGTCCGGCATGGGGACTATTGTATTTAGATAGTCTGGCGTGGGGACTATTGAATTTAGATGGTCCCGCGTAAGGACTATTATTTAGATGGTCCTGCGTGGGGACTATTGTATGTGGATAGTCCGGCATGGGGACTATTGTATTTAGATTGTCCGGCGTGGGGACTATTAAATTAGATGGTAGTGCGTGAGGACTGTTGTATTTAGATAGTCCGGTGTGGGGACTATTGTATTTGAGATAGTCCTGCATGAGCACTATTGAGTTTTAGATAGTCCGGTGTGAGGACTATTGAATTTTAGATAGTCCAACATGGGGACTATTGTATGTAGATAGTCCGGCATGGGGACTATTGCATTTTAGATAGTCCGGCGTGAGGAATATTATATTTTAGATAGTACGGCGTGAGGACTATTGCATGTTAGATAGTCCAATGTGGGGACTATTGAATTTGAGATAGTCCTGCATGAGGACTATTGAGTTTTAGATAGTCCGGTGTGAGGACTATTGAATTTTAGATAGTCCGACATGGGAACTATTGTATTTAGATGGTCCCGCGTAAGGACTATTGTATTTAGATAGTCCGGCATGGGGACTATTACATTTTAGATAGTCCGGTGTGGGGACTATTGAATTTGAGATAGCCCTGCATGAGGACTATTGAGTTTTAGATAGTCCGGTGTGAGGACTATTGAATTTTAGATAGTCCGACATGGGGACTATTGTATTTAGATGGTCCCGTGTAAGGACTATTGTATTTAGATAGTCCGGCATGAGGACTATTGTATTTAGATAGTCCGGTGTGGGGACTATTGTATTTGGATAGTCCGGCGTGGAGACTATTGTATTTAAATGGTCCTGCAAAGCCCAAAAACCTAGCAGCTAAGGATTTGGCCTGTGAATTGGGGGTATTAGCCAACAGCCTAAACCTAATGTGTTGGGACTAACAAGTAAACATAAGGCCTTGCACTTGAGTCCAAAGCCCTAAAACCTAGCAGCTAAGGATTTGATCTGTGAATAGGGCTGTGAATAGGGCCTATTAGCCAACAGCCTACACCTAATGTGTTGGCACTAAGATGTAAACCTAAGGCCTTGCACCTGAGTTCAAAGCCCTAAAACCTAGCAGCTAAGGATTTGACCTGTGAATAGGGCCTATTAGCCAACAGCCTAGACCTAATGTGTTGAACCTTTGATCTAAACCTAAGGCCTTACACCCGAGTCCAAAGCCCTAAAACCTAGCAGCTAAGGATTTGGCCTGTGAATAGGGCCTATTAGCCAACATCCTAAACCTAATGTGTTGGACCTATGATCTAAACCTAAGGCCTTACACCCATGCCCAAAACACTAAAACCTAGCAGCTAAGGATTTGGCCTGTGAATAGGGCCTATTAGCCAACAGTTTAAACCTAATTTGTTGGGACTAAGATGTAAACCTAAGGCCTCGCACCTGAGTCCAAAGCCCTAAAACCTAGCAAGTAAGATTTTGACCTATGAATAAAACCTATGAGGACTATTGTATTTAGATGGTCCTGCGTGAGGACTATTGAATTTGAATAGTCCAGTATGGGGACTATTTGTTTTGGATAGTCCGGTATGAGGACTATTGTATTTAGATAGTTCGGCATGGGGACTATTGTATGTGGATAGTCCGGCATGGGGACTATTGTATTTAGATAGTCTGGCGTGGGGACTATTGAATGTAGATGGTCCCGCGTAAGGACTATTTTTTAGATGGTCCTGCGTGGGGACTATTGTATGTGGATAGTCCGGCATGGGGACTATTGTATTTAGATTGTCCGGCATGGGGACTATTAAATTAGATGGTCCTGCGTGAGGACTGTTGTATTTAGATAGTCCGGTGTGGGGACTATTGTATTTGAGATAGTCCTGCATGAGCACTATTGAGTTTTAGATAGTCCGGTGTGAGGACTATTGAATTTTAGATAGTCCAACATGGGGACTATTGTATGTAGATAGTCCGGCATGGGGACTATTGCATTTTAGATAGTCCGGCGTGAGGACTATTACATTTTAGATAGTACGGCGTGAGGACTATTGCATGTTAGATAGTCCGGTGTGGGGACTATTGAATTTGAGATAGTCCTGCATGAGGACTATTGAGTTTTAGATAGTCCGGTGTGAGGACTATTGAATTTTAGATAGTCCGACATGGGAACTATTGTATTTAGATGGTCCCGCGTAAGGACTATTGTATTTAGATAGTCCGGCATGGGGACTATTACATTTTAGATAGTCCGGTGTGGGGACTATTGAATTTGAGATAGCCCTGCATGAGGACTATTGAGTTTTAGATAGTCCGGTGTGAGGACTATTGAATTTTAGATAGTCCGACATGGGGACTATTGTATTTAGATGGTCCCGTGTAAGGACTATTGTATTTAGATAGTCCGGCATGAGAACTATTGTATTTAGATAGTCCGGTGTGGGGACTATTGTATTTGGATAGTCCGGCGTGGAGACTATTGTATTTAAATGGTCCTGCAAAGCCCAAAAACCTAGCAGCTAAGGATTTGGCCTGTGAATGGGGGGTATTAGCCAACAGCCTAAACCTAATGTGTTGGGACTAACATGTAAACATAAGGCCTTGCACTTGAGTCCAAAGCCCTAAAACCTAGCAGCTAAGGATTTGAACTGTGAATAGGGCTGTGAATAGGGCCTATTAGCCAACCGCCTACACCTAATGTGTTGGCACTAAGATGTAAACCTAAGGCCTTGCACCTGAGTTCAAAGCCCTAAAACCTAGCAGCTAAGGATTTGACCTGTGAATAGGGCCTATTAGCCAACAGCCTAGACCTAATGTGTTGGACCTTTGATCTAAACCTAAGGCCTTACACCCGAGTCTAAAGCCCTAAAACCTAGCAGCTAAGGATTTGGCCTGTGAATAGGGCCTATTAGCCAACATCCTAAACCTAATGTGTTGGACCTATGATCTAAACCTAAGGCCTTGCACCTGAGTTCAAAGCCCTAAAACCTAGCAGCTAAGGATTTGACCTGTGAATAGGGCCTATTAGCCAACAGCCTAGACCTAATGTGTTGGACCTTTGATCTAAACCTAAGGCCTTACACCCGAGTCTAAAGCCCTAAAACCTAGCAGCTAAGGATTTGGCCTGTGAATAGGGCCTATTAGCCAACATCCTAAACCTAATGTGTTGGACCTATGATCTAAACCTAAGGCCTTACACCCATGCCCAAAGCACTAAAACCTAGCAGCTAAGGATTTGGCCTGTGAATAGGGCCTATTAGCCAACAGTTTAAACCTAATTTGTTGGGACTAAGATGTAAACCTAAGGCCTCGCACCTGAGTCCAAAGCCCTAAAACCTAGCAGCTAAGGATTTGACCTGTGAATAGGGCCTAGTAGCCAACAGCCTAAACCTAATGTGTTGGGACTAAGATGTAAACCTAAGGCTTTGCACCTGAGTCCAAAGTCTTAAAACATAACAGGTAAGGCTTTGACCTGTGAATAGGACCTATTAGCCACGAGCCAGGACCTAATGTGTTGCACCTAAGTTCTAAACCTAAGGCCATACATCTGAGTCCAAAACACTAAAACCTAGCAGCTAAGGCTTTGACCTGTAAATATGGCCTATTATCCATCAGCTTAGGCCTAATGTGTTGGACCTAAAACCTAACCCTAAGGCCTTACACATGGTTCCTAAGACCAAATGCATTGGATCAAATTAAATCCTTAGACCAACGATCTAATTCCATAGACCCAAGGCCTTACAGTTAGGTTCTAAAACCTAGCAGCTAAGGATTTGACCTGTGAATAGTGCCTATTAGCCAACAGCCTAAACCTAATGTGTTGGAACTAAGATGTAAACCTAAGGCCTTGCAACTGAGTCCAAAGCCCTAAAACCTAGCAGCTAAGGATTCGACCTGTGAATAGGGCCAATAAGCCAACAGCCTAGACCCAATGTGTTGGACCTATGATCAAAACCTAAGGCCTTACACCCGAGTCCAAAGCCCTACAACCTATCAGCTATGGATTTGACCTGTGAATAAGGCCTATTACACAACAGCCTAGACCTAATGTGTTGGGACTAAGATGTAAGCCTAAGACCTTGCACCTGAGTCCAAAGCCCTAAAACCTAGCAGCTAAGGCTTTGACCTGTGAATAGGACCGGGAGGCCTTAGACTTAAGACCTAAGACCTAGCAGCTGAGGCTGTGACCTATGAGCCATTAGCCTAGAACTAAAACCTGAATTAATTAGACCTAAGATCCAAACCTAAGGCCTTACATTGCACCTGAGTCCAAAGTCCAAACGCCTTAGACTAGAATAATTCCTTAAACCTAAGATCTAATTCCTAAAACCCAAGGCTTTAGACTTAAGACCTAAAATTCTACAAGGGACCGCGATTCACAGCCCTCCATGAATTGAGCAAATATTAGGCAACGAGGTCTTTTTTCTTTGAATATGAAATCATGATCAGAAATGGTTATCAGATTCAGATTGGAATATTTGAAGACCAACCTCCATCCATCTTACTCAAGACCTAAGGTCCTACCGCATGGACTTGACCCAAGACCTAAGGCTATACACCGTAGTCTATTCTTTAAGGTTCTTACACCTAAGACCGAGGCCAAAGAGTTAAGACCTGAACACTTACAAGGGGTCGCGTTTCACGACCCCCCTGAAAAGACACTGGTCTAGACCTAATACCTAGGGCCATACACCGTGGTCTAGGCTTTTAGGTTCTTAGACCAAAGACCTAAGGCCCTACACCATAGTCTAGACCCAAGATCTAAGGCCTGTGGTCTAGGTTTTAGGTTCTTAGCCCCAAAATCTAAGGCCTGTGGTCTAGGCATTTATGTTCTTAGCCTCTAGATCTAAGACCTGTAATCTAGGCCTTTAGGTTCTTGAATCCAAGACCCAGACCCTACATCATGGTCTAGACCCTAAACCTAAGGCCTGTGATCTAGATATCTAAGTTCTTATCAAGACCTAAGGCCCTACACCATGGTCTAGACCCAAGATATGCTTTAAATTTCTTATAACAAAGACTTAAGGCCCTACACCATGGTCTAAAACCAAGACCTAAGGTCCGTGGTGTAGGCTTTTAGGTTCTTATACCCAAGACCTAAGGCCCTACACCAGGGTCTAGAACCAAGACTTAAGGAACGTGGTCTAGGCTTTTTGGTTCTTATACACAAGAGCTAAAGCCCTACACCAGGGTCTAGAACCACCAAAGATCCGTGGTCTAGGTTTTTAGGTTCTTATTCCCAAAACCTAAAGCCCTACACAAGGGTCTAGAACCAATACCAAAGATCCGTGGTCTAGGATTTTAGGTTCTTATTCGCAAGACCTAAAGCCCTACACCAGGGTCTAGAACCAAGACCAAAGGTCCGTGGTCTAGGCTTTTAGGTTCTTATACCCAATGACTAAGGTTCTACACCAGGGTCTAGAACCAAGACCAACGGTCCGAGGTCTAGGCTTTTTGGTTCTTATACACAAGACCTAAATCCCTACACTAGGGTCTAGATTCAAGACTTGAGGCCTGTGGGCTAGGCCATTAGGTTCTTAGACTCAAGACCTAAGGACCCACACCATGGTCTAGACCCAAGCCCTAAGGTTATACACCATGATCTAAACCCTAAGACTAAAGGCCTTACACCATGGTCTAGTACTCGGCTTCAACCGTGTGCAGTTGTATTTGTTTCATCCATACCTAGAGGAAAGTCGACCAATAAGTTCTTCGGCCCAAGACCTAAGACCCACCAGCATGGTTTAGTTCCTCAAACCCTGAGACCATACACCGTGGTTTAAGTCTTTAGACCCAATTTGTAATCCAGCGTGGTTTAGATCCATAAGACCTAAAGCTATACACCGTGGTCCTCAGGCTATACACCGTAGACTTAAGGCTATACACATTATTCTTAGACCCAAATTCTAATCCACCGCGGTCTATATCCCCAACACCTAAGGCTATACACGGTGTTCTATGTTCTTAGACCCAAATTCTAATTCCACCATGGTCTAGGTCCCCAAGACCTAAGGCTATACACCGTGGTCTAAGTTCTTAGACCCAAATTCTAATTCCGCCATGGTCTGTATACCCAAGACCTAAGGCCCTACACCATGGTCTAGTATTTGTCTTAAACCGTGCCTTTAAGTCCTTAGACGTAAGACCTAATGCCATACACCGTGATCTAGACCTAAAACCTCATACCACACACCATGGCCTAGACCCAAGACCCAAGTCCCTACACCGTGGCCTAGTACTCTTCTTAAGCCGTTTGCAGTTATTACTGTTTCGACTATACCTTGGGGGAAATTGGCCTTTTATGTTCTTAGATCTGAGACCTAAGCTTTAACACCATGGTCTAACACTTGTTTTAAGCCGTGTCCAGTTGTGGTTTTTTCATCCATAGCTAGAGGGAAGTCGGTCCTTAAGCTCTTAGACCCCAGACCTAATGCCCTACACCATGGTCTAGACCCAACCCTTAACCCATCATGGTCTAGTACTCGTCTTAAAGTCGGGTCTTAACTTCTTAGACACAAGATCTAAAACCCTACATCATGGTCTATTACTCGTCTTAAAGTCGGTCTTTACGTTCTTAAACCCAAGACCTAAGGTCCTACATCTGGTTTAGACCCATAAGACCTAAGGCCATATACCGTGGTCCAGTATTTGTCTTAATCCGTGTGCAGTTATTACTGTTTCGTCTATACCTAGAGTTAAATCGGCCTTTTATGTTCTTAGACCTGAGAACTAGGTTTTTACATCATGGTTTAATACTTGTCTTAAGCAGTGCGCAATTGTGGTTGTTTCATCCATAACTAGAGGAAAGTCGGCCTTTAAGTTCTTAGACCCAAGACCTGAGGCCCTATACCACGGTCCAGACCCAAGGGCATACACCGTGGTCCAGTACTTGTCTTAATCTGTATGCAGTTATTACTGTCTCGTCTATACCTAGAGGAAAATCGGCCATTTATGTTCTTAGACCTGAGAGCTAAGGTTCACATTCATCACCCGATTTAAAAAACGTTCGCAGACGTTAATTTAAAAAAAACATCGTCCACACATCGATTTTCAAAAACGATGTGTACATGTTAATTTTTAAAAACATCGTCTACAGATCGATTTTCAAAAACGATGTGTACACGTTAATTTTTAAAAACAATCGTTTACACATCGATTTTAAAAATCGTCGTGACGTTTATTAAAATCGATGTGTAAACGATGTTTTTAAAAATTAACGTGTACACATCGTTTTTGAAAATCGATGTGTAGACGATGTTTTTTTTTTTAAATTAACGTCTGCGAACGTTTTTTAAAAAGGGTGATGAATGTGAAACTTAGCTCTCAGGTCTAAGAACATAAATGGCCGATTTTCCTCTAGGTATAGACGAGACAGTAATAACTGCATACAGATTAAGACAAGTACTGGACCACGGTGTATGCCCTTGGGTCTGGACCGTGGTATAGGGCATCAGGTCTTGGGTCTAAGAACTTAAAGGCCGACTTTCCTCTAGTTATGGATGAAACAACCACAATTGCGCACTGCTTAAGACAAGTATTAAACCATGATGTAAAAACCTAGTTCTCAGGTCTAAGAACATAAAAGGCCGATTTAACTCTAGGTATAGACGAAACAGTAATAACTGCACACGGATTAAGACAAATACTGGACCACGGTATATGGCCTTAGGTCTTATGGGTCTAAACCAAGATGTAGGACCTTAGGTCTTGGGTTTAAGAACGTAAAGACCGACTTTAAGACGAGTAATAGACCATGATGTAGGGTTTTAGATCTTGTGTCTAAGAAGTTAAGACCCGACTTTAAGACGAGTACTAGACCATGATGGGTTAAGGGTTGGGTCTAGACCATGGTGTAGGGCATTAGGTCTGGGGTCTAAGAGCTTAAGGACCGACTTCCCTCTAGCTATGGATGAAAAAACCACAACTGGACACGGCTTAAAACAAGTGTTAGACCATGGTGTTAAAGCTTAGGTCTCAGATCTAAGAACATAAAAGGCCAATTTCCCCCAAGGTATAGTCGAAACAGTAATAACTGCAAACGGCTTAAGAAGAGTACTAGGCCACGGTGTAGGGACTTGGGTCTTGGGTCTAGGCCATGGTGTGTGGTATGAGGTTTTAGGTCTAGATCACGGTGTATGGCATTAGGTCTTACGTCTAAGGACTTAAAGGCACGGTTTAAGACAAATACTAGACCATGGTGTAGGGCCTTAGGTCTTGGGTATACAGACCATGGCGGAATTAGAATTTGGGTCTAAGAACTTAGACCACGGTGTATAGCCTTAGGTCTTGGGGACCTAGACCATGGTGGAATAAGAATTTGGGTCTAAGAACATAGAACACCGTGTATAGCCTTAGGTGTTGGGGATATAGACCGCGGTGGATTAGAATTTGGGTCTAAGAATAATGTGTATAGCCTTAAGTCTACGGTGTATAGCCTGAGGACCACGGTGTATAGCTTTAGGTCTTGGGGATCTAAACCACGCTGGATACAAATTGGGTCTAAAGACTTAAACCACGGTGTATGGTCTCAGGGTTTGAGGATCTAGACCATGCTGGTGGGTCTTAGGTCTTGGGCCGAAGAACTTATTGGCCGACTTTCCTCTAGGTATGGATGAAACAAATACAACTGCACACGGTTGAAGCCGAGTACTAGACCATGGTGTAAGGCCTTTAGTCTTAGGGTTTAGATCATGGTGTATAACCTTAGGGCTTGGGTCTAGGACCATGGTGTGGGTCCTTAGGTCTTGAGTCTAAGAACCTAATGGCCTAGCCCACAGGCCTCAAGTCTTGAATCTAGACCCTAGTGTAGGGATTTAGGTCTTGTGTATAAGAACCAAAAGCCTAGACCTCGGACCGTTGGTCTTGGTTCTAGACCCTGGTGTAGGACCTTAGTCATTGGGTATAAGAACCTAAAAGCCTAGACCACGGACCTTTGGTCTTGGTTCTAGACCCTGATGTAGGGCTTTAGGTCTTGCGAATAAGAACCTAAAATCCTTAGACCATGGATCTTTGGTATTGGTTCTAGACCCTTGTGTAGGGCTTTAGGTTTTGGGAATAAGAACCTAAAAACCTAGACCACGGATCTTTGGTGGTTCTAGACCCTGGTGTAGGGCTTTAGCTCTTGTGTATAAGAACCAAAAAGCCTAGACCACGTTCCTTAGGTCTTGGTTCTAGACCCTGGTGTAGGGCCTTAGGTCTTGGGTATAAGAACCTAAAAGCCTACACCACGGACCTTAGGTCTTGGTTTTAGACCATGGTGTAGGGCCTTAAGTCTTTGTTATAAGAAATTTAAAGCCTATCTTGGGTCTAGACCATGGTGTAGGGCCTTAGGTCTTGATAAGAACTTAGATATCTAGATCACAGGCCTTAGGTTTAGGGTCTAGACCATGATGTAGGGTCTGGGTCTTGGATTCAAGAACCTAAAGGGCTAGATTACAGGTCTTAGATCTAGAGGCTAAGACATAAATGCCTAGACCACAGGCCTTAGATTTTGGGGCTAAGAACCTAAAACCTAGACCACAGGCCTTAGATCTTGGGTCTAGACTATGGTGTAGGGCCTTAGGTTTTTGGTCTAAGAACCTAAAAGCCTAGACCACGGTGTATGGCCTTAGGTATTAGGTCTAGACCAGTGTCTTTTCAGGGGGGTCGTGAAACGCGACCCCTTGTAAGTGTTCAGGTCTTAACTCTTTGGCCTCGGTCTTAGGTGTAAGAACCTTAAAGAATAGACTACGGTGTATAGCCTTAGGTCTTGGGTCAAGTCCATGTGGTAGGACCTTAGGTAAGATGGATGGAGGTTGGTCTTCAAATTTTCCAATCTGTATCTGATAACCATTTCTGATCATGATTTCATATTCAAAGAAAAAAGACCTCGTTGCCTAATATTTGCTCAATTCATGGAGGGCTGTGAATCGCGGTCCCTTGTAGGATTTTAGGTCTTAAGTCTAAAGCCTTGGGTCTTAGTAATTAGATCTTAGGTTTAAGGAATTATTCTAGTCTAAGGCGTTTGGACTTTGGACTCAGGTGCAATGTAAGGCCTTAGGTTTGGATCTTAGGTCTAATTAATTCAGGTTTTAGTTCTAGGCTAATGGCTCATAGGTCACAGCCTCAGCTGCTAGGTCTTAGGTCTTAAGTCTAAAGCCTCCCGGTCCTATTCACAGGTCAAAGCCTTAGCTGCTAGGTTTTAAGGCTTTGGACTCAGGTGCAAGGTCTTAGGCTTACATCTTAGTCCCAACACATTAGGTCTAGGCTGTTGTGTAATAGGCCTTATTCACAGGTCAAATCCATAGCTGATAGGTTGTAGGGCTTTGGACTCGGGTGTAAGGCCTTAGGTTTAGATCATAGGTCCAACACATTGGGTCTAGGCTGTTGGCTTATAGGCCCTATTCACAGGTCGAATCCTTAGCTGCTAGGTTTTAGGGCTTTGGACTCAGTTGCAAGGCCTTAGGTTTACATCTTAGTTCCAACACATTAGGTTTAGGCTGTTGGCTAATAGGCACTATTCACAGGTCAAATCCTTAGCTGCTAGGTTTTAGGACCTAAGTGTAAGGCCTTGGGTCTATGGAATTAGATCGTTGGTCTAAGGATTTAATTTCATCCAATGCATTTGGTTTTAGGAACAATGTGTAAGGCCTTAGGTTTAGGTTTTAGGTCCAACACATTAGGCCTAAGCTGATGGATAATAGGCCCTATTTACAGGTCAAAGCCTTAGCTGCTAAGTTTTAGGGTTTTGGACTCAGATGTATGGCCTTAGGTTTAGAACTTAGGTGCAACACATTAGGTCCTGGCTCGTGGCTAATAGGTCCTATTCACAGGTCAAAGCCTTACCTGTTATGTTTTAAGACTTTGGACTCAGGTGCAAGGCCTTAGGTTTACATCTTAGTCCCAACACATTAGGTTTAGGCTGTTGGCTACTAGGCCCTATTCACAGGTCAAATCCTTAGCTGCTAGGTTTTAGGGCTTTGGACTCAGGTGCGAGGCCTTAGGTTTACATCTTAGTCCCAACAAATTAGGTTTAAACTGTTGGCTAATAGGCCCTATTCACAGGCCAAATCCTTAGCTGCTAGGTTTTAGTGCTTTGGGCATGGGTGTAAGGCCTTAGGTTTAGATCATAGGTCCAACACATTAGGTTTAGGATGTTGGCTAATAGGCCCTATTCACAGGCCAAATCCTTAGCTGCTAGGTTTTAGGGCTTTGGACTCGGGTGTAAGGCCTTAGGTTTAGATCAAAGGTCCAACACATTAGGTCTAGGCTGTTGGCTTAATAGGCCCTATTCACAGGTCAAATCCTTAGCTGCTAGGTTTTAGGGCTTTGAACTCAGGTGCAAGGCCTTAGGTTTACATCTTAGTGCCAACACATTAGGTGTAGGCTGTTGGCTAATAGGCCCTATTCACAGCCCTATTCACAGTTCAAATCCTTAGCTGCTAGGTTTTAGGGCTTTGGACTCAAGTGCAAGGCCTTATGTTTACATGTTAGTCCCAACACATTAGGTTTAGGCTGTTGGCTAATACCCCCCCATTCACAGGCCAAATCCTTAGCTGCTAGGTTTTTGGGCTTTGCAGGACCATTAAATACAATAGTCTCCACGCCGGACTATCCAAATACAATAGTCCCACACCGGACTATCTAAATACAATAGTTCCCACACCGGACTATCTAAAATGTAATAGACCCCATGCCGGACTATCTAAATACAATAGTCCTTACGCGGACCATCTAAATACAAATAGTCCCCATGTCGGACTATCTAAAATTCAATAGTCCTCACACCGGACTATCTAAAACTCAATAGGCCTCATGCAGGGCTATCTCAAATTCAATAGTCCCCACACCGGACTATCTAAAATGTAATAGTCCCCATGCCGGACTATCTAAATACAATAGTCCTTACGCGGGACCATCTAAATACAATAGTTCCCATGTCGGACTATCTAAAATTCAATAGTCCTCACACCAGACTATCTAAACTCAATAGTCCTCATGCAGGACTATCTAAAATGCAATAGTCCCCATGCCGGACTATCTACATACAATAGTCCCCATGTTGGACTATCTAAAATTCAATAGTCCTCACACCGGACTATCTAAAACTCAATAGTGCTCAGTGCAGGACTATCTCAAATACAATAGTCCCCACACCGGACTATCTAAATACAACAGTCCTCACGCAGGACCATCTAATTTAATAGTCCCCACGCCGGACATTCTAAATACAATAGTCCCCATGCCGGACTATCCACATACAATAGTCCTAACGCAGGACCATCTAAATAATAGTCCTTACGCGGGACCATCTAAATTCAATAGTCCCCACGCCAGACTATCTAAATACAATAGTCCCCATGCCGGACTATCCACATACAATAGTCCCCATGCCGGACTATCTAAATACAATAGTCCTCATACCGGACTATCCAAAACAAATAGTCCCCATACTGGACCATTCAAATTCAATAGTCCTCACGCAGGACCATCTAAATACAATAGTCCTCATAGGTTTTATTCATAGGTCAAAATCTTACTTGCTAGGTTTTAGGGCTTAAGTCTAAAGCCTTGGGTCTAAGGAATTAGATCATAGGTGCAACACATTATGTCTAAGCTGGTGGCTAATAAGCCCTATTCACAGGTCAAAGCCTTAGCTGCTAGGTTTTAGGGCCTTGGACTCAGGTGCAAGGCCTTAGGTTAAGATCTTAGGTGCAACACATTAGGTCTAAGCTGGTGACTAATAAGCCCTATTCACAGGTCAAAGCCTTAGCTGCTAGGTTTTAGGGCCTTGGACTCAGGTTCAAGGCCTTAGGTTAAGATCTTAGGTGCAACACATTAGGTCTAAGCTGGTGGCTAATAGGCCCTATTCACAGGTTAAAGCTTTAGCTGCTAGCTTTTAGGGCTTTCTACTAAGGTGTAATGCCTTAGGTTTAGATCTTAGGTCCAACACATTAGGTCTAAGCTGGTAGCTAATAGGCCCTATTCACAGGTTAAAGCTTTAGCTGCTATGTTTTAGGGCTTAAGACTAAGGTAATATCAAATTAAAGTTTGCGGTTCGAGAAATGGAGGATGCCAAGATAATATACTGCTATAATTGCGGGTTTGCTCGCATAGTTCAACTAGAAGCAAATGATGAAGCTGTTAAGTTACCTGATAAGTGTTTTAAATCGCTTTGTTTCCTATGTCACAAGTCAGCATTTAAAGTCACAAGATGCGGACGTGATCTGTTGGCAGATCCTGATTGTGAAGATGAAATGTCGTATGGTGACGAAAATGTTTGTATATTGTCTGAGATACCCTTTCAAGACTATCCAGGTCATGTGGGAATTTTAGATCAGCTGGGGTACTTGCAGTATTCTGATGAAGAAGACGATGGTTGAAAACTTATTTGTTATACTCGCTATTATTTATTACTTTATTTTTTTATTGCTTTTGTATGGTGAAAACCCACACACTGCACTATAAATATAATAATCCTTAATAGTCCATACGCCGGGATATCTAAATACAATAGTCCCTGCGCAGGACCATTAAAATACAATAGTCCCTACGCCGGACGATTTAAATACAACAGCCCCCATGCCGGACTATTTAAATGTAATAGTCCCCACTCCGGACTATTTAAATTCAATAGTCCTTACACAGGACTAGTCCTCACGCGGGACTATCTAAATACAATAGTCCTTGCACGGGACTATCTGAATACAATAGTCCCCAGGCGGGACTAGTCCTCACGCAGGACTATCTAAATACAATAGTCCTTACACGGGACTAGTCCTTACGTAGGACTGTTAGGAAATTCGCACTTCTCGCATCCCTCATGGCGCAGTCACCCTCCTCTATCATTTTTTTATCGGAATTCCTGAAAAGTGCTGTAAAATTGCCAAAATGTAGGCAAAAACCACTGAAAACCGGTTAGAAATAGGTCTATAGGACTGTTAGGAAATTCGTCCTTCCTCATGGCCCCATCAATTTTTTATGCCTTGGAAATCCTTAAAAATGTTTTGAAAATCATTAAAAATGCTTTGAAATTGCCGAAAAGTAGGCAAAAATCACCGAAAATCCGTTAAAAATAGGTCTATAGGACTGTTAGGAAATTCGTCCTTCTCGTCCTTCCTCATGGCCCAGAAGTGACGTATATATACTACTGTAGCCTATATGTATAAGTTATTATGCTGTATTGTGATGCATCAAGGATGCCTTATATAGTAAAGTTCAAATCGTACGACGTTAACAAACCGAGTTTTTTTACGAAAAGGAATTTTCAATTCCTTTGTTTTACTGTCGATATATTTGTATACTATAGGAACCGTAGATTTAACTTTTTCTTTATCAGATGACATGGGATAGAGATAGTTATGGGGGTGGGAGAGGTTAGATTATAAAACGTTTTAGCCATAGACGACACAGGGCTCTATGAATAAACTGGAGGCAACACTGTTTAAACGTTTAAGAAAAGTGGCCATCCAATATGGCCGCCAAGAAATAACTCGAAGTGTAGTTTACGCCTGTAATTTTTAAAAACCTCGTTCAGTTGAAGGTTCAGCTGTCTAAATCAAACTCCATCAGTCCACTGAACTGCATTTACCCAAATTGCAGTTAGAATAGAGGTTGACCACCATAACAGAAAGAGGTTGCCACTTCATTAACAAAAGAGACATTTCTCTATTTGATAACTTAGAGCTCAGTGATAGTCGGTTTACCGCTGTAAACATGAATTATTGAAGTAGGTAAGCCTCAATTCCATAATTGTTTTACTTTTTCAGGTACAAGAGATCAAGAGATGTAGTTTATGAACAGACCAATAATACACTAAAATAGTAAACAAATAACAAACTCAAACATGGAATGAAAATCTTTATTGAATACTCAATTACTATAAGTTTTACTTATTAAGGGTGCGCTCTACCCATCTGCCGCGCGCGGATGCAAGGGTTTAGAATCTCCGTGTTTGTGGCCCCGTTTGTAAACCGATTTAAAATATTTTGGTGTAATTCTTTTCGTAATATAATTTTGTACTCTGCTATCGTCTTAAAATTTCAATATTAATTAAAATTACCAAGCAGGGTGCTTGCCAATAATGTTGAAATAAGCGTTTTTGTATTAAGTTTTAACGTATTAAAAACAATTTTTTAAGAAAAAATAAGAGGATACACGAGTACAATATAATCTTAAGAACAAGAATCTGCAATAAGATTGGTAAAAAGTTTATAGATAACGATGCAAGAAGGGAGATGCGAAAGGTCTGCAATTTCAAAAACATTGTTATTAGACCACCGATCGATTTCGCATTGAAACCAAAAAAGCATTAAATTAACAAAATTTAAAATCACCCGTCATATATTTTCCAAAATGTGAGTTTCCGCGTATAGCGGCAGTTAACAGTCTCGCTCGACGATTTTGGCGCCGATGTAGAGCGCACCCTTAAAGATTAATCAATGTTATATGAGTGGACATTTTACATCCTCGTATAGTGGACATTTTCTTCATTGGTAGAGCAATCAAATACAATAACTTCTGCCCGCATATCTGACCCCACAAAGTCTTGGGAGATATCCGGGTAGAAAGTAATCCAAGTTAAAATCTGCTCCTGGCCATAAAAGGGAAAACATTCGAGCTTTTACAACAGCGAACTGGCGGCGTTATTTTGGTTAGGATTACGATTCTTCTCCCACGAGCAGTACTCGTAAATTTTACTGGGAACAGTTTAGCATGGATTTAGTTAGATTTGATTACAATTTAGATTCTTTTTGTTAATTCTCAATCTTATTCGTTTGTTTCTAAATGTACACCGTAACATTTTCCCCGTAAATATATTTGGCTGTCATTTTTCCCCTATTGAAAACTAACCTTGAACTATTTAAAACCTTACCTTCTTCGTTTCTAAATTTTTTTTTTTTAATTAATTTGAAAGTAAAAGTAAATTCAATTTATAAAAACAAACTCTACAAAACATGAAAAATTAAATAGTATATTTTAATAGTTTTTGTCATGATTGTCTTTTAAATTCTGAAAAGCAAAAGGGAGAAAGATTTCAATTACTAAGCTTAAGTTTAGTGAAAAATTCAATCCTCTGAAATCTATTATTTAATCTAATAATTAATATTAATATCTAATAATTAATTTTAATCTAATAATTTAATATGTTACAGTTTAACAACAGTACCTACCAGAGACACCGAGCTTAATAAACGTTAGTAAATTCTTCATACAAAGCTCGTTTGCTCCGCTCACTTGCCCTCTTCCTTTTGAGTACGAGTTCGTTTATTTCACTTAAGGGACACTTTCCCGTAAAACGTTTAACTTGAACTTGGTTTAATTTGACATATAGGCAACTTTGGCTTAAACTAAGTTCAAATGTTAACTGGCTTGGGGAAAGCGACCCTTACTCGCCAGGGCAATGGTTGCTGAATTTTGGTATAAATTTTATGAAACAGTGGTTATGTAACACATTCTGCGTTACGTGTACAATAATCAGCTGACTTTTGTTCAACTTTGAGTAGGGTGAGTGCACCAGTGAATGACCGTTTAAGGTTGAGTTTCCACTTGAATCTTACATGGTAAAACAGGTTTTTACGCTACAGGTTAGGGAATAGTTTAAATGTCTTGCCCATATTCTTCTGTAGTTCCTAATGGTAAAACTTAATGCATTATGTTAAAACAGAGTATTGAAAAATACAATTTATCATACATAAATCATTGCACCAGTGAATGACCGCCTATCCACCAGTTAATGACCTGTGTTTCCCCAGTGAATGACCGGTCATTCCTTGGTATCAGAATACCAAATATTTCGAATGAATGTACCAGTGAATGACCGTTAAAAATAGGTCAATTGAGACAAAAGCCACCACACAAAAAATATACACAATAATTGCGTAAATTTTGTATTTCTTGCAAATAAACAGAATATTGTATAGGCTCTAAAAAATTTAACATTGAAAATCGTTTAAAGTACCACCATTTTGGAACTGAAAGTTAAACAAAAATGAAATTTAAACCAAATGTTGATCTTACCTACAAAATTTTATTATTTACTCATCTATAATCGTTTTTTAGACAATGAGATTTATATAAAATAAAATGCATACAGACCGACAGACAGAAAATACATGTTACATCGCATTTTAAAATTGTATTAACACCACTCTCCCTCCTCGCCACCCAATAAGCTGTTAAGATTCTCACAGAGTCGAAGCTGGAACCCTGTATATTAACAACACTAACCATTTCCAGATCGTTAAAATAGAGATTCTAGTGAATGACCACTGTTCTTGTAGTAAATTTTCGTAAACATTAAGCCCCGGTCAAACTTTGGTTTATTGTACCCACATGATTTCTGATGTTTTTTTAGTGCTTTCTAGCACTTAATCTGCCAGAAAACATTGTTTCCAAAACGTTTAAAGAATATTGATCAAAATCTAGTGAATGACCGAAACGGTCATTCACTGGTTATACCAATAGTTGTGATCCAGTGAATGACCGACTGTATAATTAAATTGTTGGTTATGATTTTGGTATTAAAATGAGTACAGAACTGCACCTTAACATGTTTACTGTTAATTACATTTATTATATTGCAGTTCCAATCAATAATCAAAGAACAATGAAGAATACAGCTAACCTTGTTTGTACGGTACGCTATAGTGGGGAAGCTCTAAGATGAACTGGGTGGAACACTTAATTTTGTTTGTGTTACAAATAGATGTTTGACACTTTCTTTTTGAACCAGTGACAGGGAGGATCCAAATCAGAATCCGAAGTTACTTTTAAGACCGTGTATGATAGACTAGGCAAAAGGTAAAGCTTAATATACTGTTTTTTATACGAAACGGTCATTCACTGGGGGGTGGTCATTCACTGGTGCACTCACCCTATCTACAAAATCATCTAATCTTTCTCCCTCAACAATTACTGTTTTCAGAAGCAAAAACTTTTTCCGTCCAATATATATATATATATATATATATATATATATATATATATATATATATATATATATATATATATATATATTTTAGATGGGTTTAGTTAAACAGAAATAGATTGGAGTTGGTCCTACGGCTAGGAAATTCCGGGTTCCGGCCTATAGCCCTCCAAAGTTCCCATTTTATCCTTAAAGAATTTTTTTGTAGCTACTAAATTGAACAAAATCAGCTGATAATTACAGATACCAACCAACGTGTTACAACTTTAATCTGTAGTTCAATAAAATGTATACCAAGACGAACAGCATTCAAATCACTTTTAATTCTACTAGCTTAACCTATATTTCTTCAACCTGTACTAATACTTACATTTATTTTCACCCTTTGTAATATTTCTAAAAGGAAATGATCCCACTAATTTATAGACAGCAACTATGAATAAAATTATTAACTAAATAAAATCATATATTAATGATCATAAAGTTTTCTATTTATTACAACAGCCCAATTATAATACCCTAATTGAATATCCCTAACTCTAAAGACCCATTTCACAAAACTTAACAAAATGCACCAAATGAGACCCAGCCCCTTCACATGTATAGTATACACAATGATGCACTTATATAGCTCAACTGTAACTTTGGTACAGCAGCGTTATTACAATTGTCACCACAGTGGTTCCTTCCTTAATGAACCGTTTCCAGTGGACTGTAAATACGGGAGTTGTCTGCCACTTTGGGTTCATGGCTAGCTTGGGATATAATTTCGTCTTAACACATCTAACTATTTGATAAATATTTCGCCATCTATTCAGTAGTATAACATCTGATCTGCCAATTTGGACATTAATCTATCTATATATATAATTCTGTAAGGGATATTTCTTGAGCAAAATTGTGAGCGTCATACAGATCGCAGAAAGATGGGAGGGATCTCAAATTAAAGGTCTCGGTCCCATGCACGAGGGAAAACTATCGGCGTGTCCATAATGTTAACAGGAAATGAGAAATCACGTAAAACGTCCTCCATAAGAATAGCATGGGGATTTAAAAAACGTCTGCTTTGTATACATTAAAACATGTGTTATGGTTTAATTTCAAAATGAGACACAGATGATAACATTGAGTGAAGATAACATAATAATTCACACCAAGAGAAGCAATCTAAGGTATATAATAATTCTGTAAGCGAAATTTCTTGGGCAAAATTGTAGGCGTTTACAAATCGCAGGAAGATGGTAGGAGTCTCAAATTAAAGGTTTCGGTCCCATAAAGCGTATCCATAAAGTTACAAGGAAATGAGAAATATAGTGAAACGTCCTCCTTAAGAATAGCATGGGGATTCGAAAAATGTATTCTTTGTGTACATTGAAACATGTGTTTTGTTTTTATTTTAAAACGAGAGACAGGTGATAAAATTTAGTAAAGAACTATTCATAGCCAAATGACAAAAACTAAACCTAGAGTGGTAATACTATAATAAGACGTTTTGTTGCTTTGAGCTACTAAAAATTCTACTAGGAGAGTTAACCTTACATACTATTACAAATTGACTGCTGATTTTACTGTTATTGTTACTATAATTTAAATTGTAAAAAAAAAAAAACTGAGCGTGTATGCAAATCATAAAATGCTTTCTGATCGTTGATAGAGATGCAATGGGCGTTGTGGTTTGAGAAACACATACATTATTTCCATTGTTTTGGTTCTATTTTAAGACGAAAAGTGTCAAATGATCTTATTGAATGATGATGACACAGTAATTGATACTTAAAGTGTATCAGTCAGTGAAGTTTTGGTATTCTGTTAGCTGAATTTTCCGAGAAACCTTTTAGTCATTTCATAAATTGTGGGATTATAGAAGACGACTTAAAAATCAAAGACGTTTGTCCTACATACTAGAGGAAAATGCAGCAGGTAAAAAACTTAACAACAAAATGGGAAATAATAAGAATCATTATTTTCTGAAAGGTTCTCCTTAAAGATTCTCCATGTAGTAATTAAAAAAAAATCTGCTTTGTTTACACAAAATTAAGAGTTTTGTTTAAAAGGAGGGATGAATATTCACAGGAAGTAAAGATGCACTTTAAGGTGTTTTTTTTTTTTTCTTTTAATTTTGTGACTAAAACATAAAAAAAACTGACAGGAGCTAAAAAATCAATGTTTTTTCATTGCCGCTGTTCTATGTTATATTAAAAAGCCGTCACAGCTCAATTAGGGGACTACGATTTCTTTCAAAATTTATTTTCCATAGATCGATATGAGTTTAACAACAGACAAAATAGAGTATTTACAAACGAATGACCTAATAGTACAGGATTGATAAGAGTACTTGGGGGCAAATGGTCTGTTCAAACGATATTGTTAAAATATTATATAACTCAAATTAAATTTAATTTTTCTGGAAACCTTCGTTGTGGAAGAAATGAATACGCTATGGTTCATGCTATTTTAATTTTATGATTAGGGGCTTTTGCCCCTATGAGCCACTAGTCTATATATTAATACGCAAGCATGTTTCGTTTCCTCCTTTTTTCTCAGCTCGTGTGCATCGTAGAAGAAATCCGCGCATACCGTTAGAAAGGTATAGTCCTGTGGATGAGCAGAATCACATTCTAATTCACATCGGACTCCAGGTCTACGCTCCACAGGCTTTCAAAGTTCCAATGTTAATCTTATGGAGGAAGGAGGATTGAATGAATCATTAGACAGCTGTTGTAAAAGCAACTGATAGAAAAACAGGAAGAACAAATGTTTTAGTTCTGAAATATTTTTAAGCTTTTCGGGTAAAGATAAACTGAAATTTTGATCGAATTTCGATCATGAGGCTATCTCTAGTATATATAATTCCGTAAGCGAATCGGTCCCCACGAAATATCTCGAGTTAGAAGAAAGATAGGATAACGTATGATGGCTCATTTTAAAGCTTGAGGGCCAAGGACGCAAGGAAAATACCAGAGTTATCAAAAGTTACCTGGTTTTCGCCCCATTGGACCTTGAAGTTCTAATGTTAATCTAATGGGAAGACGATCTTAAGATCTACAAGTGTGATAAAGCAGATGTTCCAGTGTTTTATCATAAACTCAGCTGATTATTGAGCAGATATTATGAGTTAAGATAACGGTATTGTTATATCTTTTAAAATTGGCACTGTACTATAAAAAAGGAGAACACTAATAGTCATTAACGGATTATTGGGCCACAGGAGATTTTATCTTCGTGACCCCATCTATGCCTATAAGGAAACAGGAGTAGGATGATTTCCTATACTGAATATACCGAAGTAAAAATTGGCTATATAAACTACATTATGCAAACTACTGATATTGGATAACCTCTCTATGAGGAATATTTTGTTTTGGTTTTATCCATTCTCTGCTTCTTTTGTACGTAGGTCGTATGCAAACAAAAAACACCCGTGAATCCATTAAGACGGGGAGCTTTTCATGTAAATGATAGTGTGCGAAAAGTAACAATATATCACTACGGTACCTAAGTGTTCATTGACGAACAGACAAAATAGACTAAAATCAAAGTACGAGGGACGTCGGTGGCACGGAGGGTAAGGGAATATGGGAGAGTCATGGGGGAAATAGGGGGGGGGGGGTGCACAAGGAGCACTAGGTGCGTCGGTGGCAAAAGGGGTAGGCAGGCAAGGGGGGGGGGCACCGAGGCCATGGGGAGCAGCTTTATCAATAGTGGCACGGAAGTAGTGTGTTTTTGCGGTTGCTGGCTCAGTTCAATGACCTCTGAGGAATGTGATGACGTCATCGCCAAGGTCAATGACCCCGATGACGTCATCGATGACGTAATCGATGACGTCATCGATGATGACGCAATCGATGACGTCATACCCATGACGCCATCAAAATGACGTCATCGATGACGTCACTATCGATGACGTCATTTCCGTGACGTCACACCCATGACGTCACAGAAATGACATGCTGATGACGTCATCATCCATTACATCATCAAAATGACGTCACTGACACTGTTAAGGTCAAGGCCACGCCGAAACTTAAAATTTTTTGGCACTTTTGCCGTTTCTCGCACTACGCTCCGAGTTTCAGTCAGAGTCCACATGACCTTGACGACTTGGAGCGAATCTGCGATGAGAAACAGCAAAAGTGCCAAGTCAAACTCGAGTTTGCGACATGACCTTGCTTAAACCGTCATCCACTAGTCCTCAGAGACCATTGAACAAGCACAACATCCGCAATTTCATATTACTGTGACCTTGAACACTTAACAACTACAGAGCGCCGACACCGATGCGCACCCCACGACAGCCACCGAGTGACTGACCGTCAGGCTCTGTGTACTCTAGGTATATGGGGAAGTGGAGGGGGAAATCTCAAGGTCATCCAAATGGAGTTTTAAAAAAGTTGAAGAGAAGAAAGACTACTCTTGTGCTTCCTGGGCGACTTCATCAATTTCCAACGGATCTGTAAGCCAATCCGATCTGTAGCGGCAGGAGTCCAGAAAACAGGTGCACCACCCATCAGGTTGTCCCTAGCACTTCCGACAATTGGTAAGATTGGAGAAGTGAAATTTAATACACCGCTGCGGACAACAAGTATAAAAGTATTTGGATTTGTAGATTTTGAAAGTTTGTAGTGCCGGTGGTGGCAGCTGTTGGTTCTTGCATCTACACCTGCAACATCCGAAGCATTCACATTGCCAGCAGGCCAGCCCATCCACTTGCCACTTTGGTAAGAGGAAACACTTATCCTCACAGCAATAGGTTGTCCCCGTCTCTTCCTCCCAACGCTTCTTTGCACAATATGTGACGCCTTGTATCTCCAAACACCTATGCTCGCAACATGAGATGCGCTTACTTTCCATAGTTGATGTTGCTTTGACAAGGGGGCACGATGAAGTGATGCTGTGGTCAGTGGGAATGGGGTTTATATAAACTAAGGTGAGTGGAGGGGGAAAGGTCAAGGTCATCCAAATGGAGTTTTAAAAAAGAAAAGAGTAGAAAGACTACTCTTGTGTATCTATAGCGATTTCATTGATAGTGAGTGCTTCTGTATGCCAAGTTGATCTGTACTGACAGGCTCCTAAATAATGTTTGCAAAAACCTGCAAAATGATTGTTGCACAATTTGCAGCCAGTTAGCTGTTTTAGTGTGAATTCAATACAACGTTCAGGGCAACAAGTGTACTTATGCCCTCTCATCTGGTACACATGGAATGTCTTCAACTCTGGTTTCGGCTTCTACCAAGACTTGCACTTACACATGCATTGACCAAAAGCTTCACATTTTCTACATGCTAGACCATCCGCAACATCAATGTCATTTGGCCATGAAAAACATTTCTGTTCGCAACAGTAGTTGAGTTGACTCTCCATGTTCCTGTGGTGAAGGTGCGCGATGAAATGATGCTGCAGTCATTGAGAGTGCACCTTAAATAAACTCAGTGGAGGGGGAAAGGTCAAGGCCATCCAAACGGAGTTTTAAAAAAGATAACTAGTCGTCCTCCTCCTCCTCGTCCGTTGTACTTGGAGAGCTGTCAGACGAAGAGCCCCGTGCAGGTGCTCCCCAGATGAAAAACAAATCAATTTTAAAACGAAGACCAGGATCTTGCATCATCAATTCCTTTAATTTGTCACATACTAAGTCGACCTTGTGTAAGGTGTCAACAACAAGCTTCCAATTTGTTGGCTCAATATAACTTGTAGTAGAGTCTGCCTCGCTGATAACCACATCCTCCGACCGTATTGGAGTGTAAAGATGTGTAAAGTTCTTCGGCTGTAGCTGAGGCTCAGGCTGGCTGGAAGTGGAAGGTTGAGTAGGGACCCCTGTCGCATCGAAATCCATAGTCATTCTACATTCAATGTTGGGGTTTTCGTTTAATACATACACCAATTTCTCATGCAACATATCCACTTCTGCCGAGTCTTGCAGATGAACATTCCAGGAAAATGGCCATTCTTCATCCGTAGTGGAGTCAACTCGAGAAAGAGTGCTGTCCGCCATGATAGCTAAGCAAGGAATGATGTGAGCTACAGACTGTGGTAACAGTATTGAAAAGTAGAGGGGGTAAACCAAAAGTATGTGGAGGGGGTATTTTCAAGGTCATTTAATTTGGGTTTTAAAAAAAGGAAATAGTGGAGGGGGAATTCTCAAGGTCATCCAATTTGGGTTTTAAAAAAAAGGAATGAAGGTTACTCCTCTTCAGCCTCGTTGTCCCCCACATCCTCATTATTAGCCTCATCTTCATCAACGTCAGACTCGCCGTAAGGGTAGATCGGGGACATCGGCGAATATTGTGGAGATTGTTGACCGTTGTTATCGTCCCCTTGCATTCTAACTTGGGACCAATCATAATTTAAATTCATTTGTATTATGATCCCAGGGTTGTCCCGCAGTATTTCCTTCATCCGTTCGCAAATCGTTTCCAAATAGTGTACACTATCGATCGACAGTGTCCAACCCGTACTTGTACCAACATCAGTAGTGGAGTCAGCTTGGCTGATGGTGTTGTTGTCTGCC